>NCQV01058784.1:28157-40074 GCA_002740545.1 Lophocereus schottii | reverse complement strand
CTCCTGCTGAATTGTGAGAGAGGGGGTCAGTCAAAGTTGATTTGGGGAATCGTTGAGGAGGACTGCTCCATCTCACAAAAAAATTTGAGGTGGAGCTAGAATGACGACCCTTGAGGAAAGAACGCGTCCCAAATGCAAGTTATGATTTTCCACTTTGCATACTTTCTTTTTTTTGCTCTAATAATTCTAGTACATTTAGATTTCAGTTTGAATGCCCGCTGCATTTCATCCTTTCAAGACACTTCATAGTAAAAATGTTAAGTTCCCAATGTCACCATGATTACAACTGTCTTCTTTTTAGTAATTGTAGGAACAATAGTGTCCAGAAGAGATATTCTGTAGTTGAAGTTATTCATGAGGCCCACATACTCTTAATAGAAGAACACCCCCCCCGGCGCAAAAAAAGATAATAAATGGATTCAATATCATCAAAGCAAAGCAGCCATGACAGATTCATGTGCAACCCTCGCGTACACAAGATTTGCTTCGAATGGTAGTGCATTAGGCAATTTTCATCATAAGAAAATTAATCCTTGGCATGATATGAAATTTCCAAATCCGTTTATTCGACTACTCTTTATCGTGAATAGTGACATAATTATGAGCGGTCCAGATAGCTTATTTGGTAGTAAATTGAATACATTCAGTAAAATCTCTATGCACAAAGTTCAAGACTAAAATAAATTAGAGAAGAAATTGAAAAAAAAAACAAATTTTTTGTATTGATATTGTATGTATGGTTACAATATTTGTATTGAATACAGTTAATGTAATCCTTTGATTTGATCTCCTTAAATAAATTTGAATGAACTTGATCTTGAATAAGGGTTTAAGAGGCTTAATCTCAATAAAGCGAAGTAACTTGATCTCGAAGAGTAGACAACACGTGCTTTAGGTACTTGTCTTCTTTTAGAAAGAGGGCTTGAGCTTTGATGAATTCTTAAAATGCTGGCCCTTAAATGAAGGGGCTTCACCCCTAAATGAATGGGTTAACTCCATTTTTAGAGAAGTCAGACCCCATGATAATCCTTTTAATTATCTATTTTTTGTAAAAACAGAATAATAATTTATTTCAGCATTGTGATACTTGGCGCTTTTAATTGGCATAATACTTTTCCATTAAATATTTAAATTACTGGACAGATATGACTAATTTAATACGTGACATACTATAATTGGCTGAAATAAAATTAATTTTTTCTACGTGGTGGGTCTTGATTGGTCAAAGAATTTTGCTTTCTACATATACACCCTTTAAGAGCTAACCGCGTACACGAACCTTCAGTGTTTGAGGTGGTTAGGTCTCAAACACATAGCAGACATAAATGATTGGAGATTTGATGAGTATATATGTCTCTTTTTTTGGCAAAGTAGCTTTGCAACTTAGTACATCCCCAAGTCAATTTGGCCTTTTTTTTTTTTGGGTGTGGAAAAAAGAACCTAAATTTAATGGGTTTGGGCTGTGATGAGCGAAAATTTTTAACGACCCAAATTTAAGGGCTTGCATTGGAAGCACAAGCTAGATTCAATTTCATTGCCTTTTAAAATAAGCCTCCATCAGTTGGAAAAATCATTTTAGGCTCAATTTCCCCTTTGTTTTCTTTGTCTTCTTTTCCCCTGTCCCCAGCTTTGGTAGAGTTGCCCGGAGCAATTCACATAACAAAGCAGCCTTCCTAATCTTGCTTAGGGATTTATGACAAAATATCATCAACGACTTGATACATATGATCTCTAATTCAAAGGGATAAATTTCTGATTTAGAATTGCAGTAGGAGTAAGAAACTTGAATGACCAATGCTATATAAATTCATCTTTAGGCATCCTTCAATTTATCGGCCTTACCTTTATTGCGGTCCATTCAGTCCCCAGCTTACAAACGACTACAGCTATTATCCTTCTTTTTAGGTAAAATTGCTTTCTTCTTCCACTTTTTTTCAACATCTTCATTTCTATGACTTCGCTTCTTTTACCAAAGGATTTTTGATGAGCCGGGTTGCTACTTCTTCATCTTTGTGGTTGATTTGGCTGCAATCTGTTTCACATGTCTGATAGCATCACTCCCTGCCTTTTCTTATCTTACTCACCAATCATCTTCGAATTTATTTTTTTTTTGAAAATATCTTTTTGGTCTTCTTTGTTGGAATTCTGCTAATACTACCTCTTGCTCTTCCCGTTGCCTTTTGTTTTGGTGCTACGGGAGGGAAGCAAAAATGAAAAAGGTGCAGAGCTTCATTTTCTTCTTCTCTTGCACGAATGTGGCAAAGTTGCATGAAGCTTTTTAGCCACCTTTTTTAAAATCTTTTTTAACAAAATTGCACTAGATTGTCGATCTGAAGTTTTTGTCTTTTACTGACCGACATTACGCTGTGCGACTCTTGGCTGTGCAATTTACCCCTTTTTTTCTTTTTCTTTTTTAGGGCCTGTGGCTAGTTTTTCTTTTTTAAAGCTACTTTTTTTGTTCTTGTTTCTGACGACTCCTATTGACATTTTATTGATTCAAACTACCAACCTTTCATTGGTCATATTAACATCTTTTTTCCCCCTTTTTTGTAAATTTGTCATCTAAAATAGCGAACCCTTTATGTTTTGTACTAAAAGAATCACCTAAGCCACAATTTACAATTAGAAGGATGAAACTTTCTCACACTTGGATGCATTGTCATCATGGGTCCACCAACAATTTGCGATTAGAATTATGTAATTTTCTCACACTTGGATGTCTTGCCCTCATGTGTCCACCCAGAGTGACTCTATCTAATGTTCTCACCCGTAGATGACTTACCCATATAGGTTCACCTTAGATGACTCTATCTAATATCCTCATGCTTGAATAACTTGTTCTCATGGGCCTCCCTTGAGTGACTCTATCTGATGCCCTCACCTTTGGATGGTCTGCCTGTATGGGTCCACCTTGGGTGACCCTATCTAATATTCTCACCCATGGATGATGTGGATCCACCCTGGTTGGCTCTACCTAATATTCTCACCCTTGGAAGATTTGCCTACATAGCCTACTTTGGGTGACTCTATCTAATGTCTTTATCCTTGGATGGTTATCTAACCCATCCGAGCCTACTTGTGTTTGCGAACTTGATTAACTTGTTTTCTTACTTTAAGAAACTAAGTAACTTTAGTCTTATATCTCGGTGCTTTTTCTTTTTAGACTTTGTCTAGCCATGGTTACCCTCTTGGAAAAGACTTCTAGCAACTGACAATAGTTGTGCATTCGACTAAAAGATCAAGATGACAAAGAGACATTAGCATATTCAAAAACCAATGACATATTACCCCAAGTCAATTAGCCTTGAAGGTCCGCTGAGCCTCCCCTCCTGGTTAAGATAGAATTTGAAGACAAGGGTGATATTACTATTTTCAAGCCACATTGATGTTGGGGACAAGAATCCACAATCTAGTTATTGTACTATGGCATAAATGATAAGCGCAAATCATATGGGAGATTTCTATTACAAATGAGAATTCTCTTAATTATACACCGCTTTATTGGTTAAGGGATGTTCTTGTTCAATGCACAGACCTAATAGCCGCCCATCACTTGTTAAATGCTCTTCATGCCTCACTCTGTATTAGCTATGAGAAGTGTTCAAACATCTGAGTGATCTGCAAGAACTGGTGCCACAAGACAAACTCCCTACATGCTACCCAAGGCGAAGTATATATGTCTCTTGAATGTTCATGTTTTCCTCAGGCTACCATTTTCTTACCTCCTATATGACGAAGATGTTCCCCTTTCTAAGGACCTCAAGACTACCCTTGGACAGAGCTGCATTGATGTGCTCACCGCCTATCATATGCTCTGATGAGGACTTAATCACAAGCCAAATTTAGAGGAGTGAATTGCATTCTAGTTTCACGAGATAGTAAATACCAAGCTCCAACAAGGTCAAGACAAAGTGATCAAGTTCATTTTCCTAGCAACTCATCTGCTGCCCATGGTGGAACCTGTGGATGGGATGACTCTGATGCTATTTGAATGAGCTATTGGTCGGATAGGCGAATGGATTGAGATGTTTCTTATAGCCTTCATTTCATGGTAGTTATATTTATTCATACTTCCCGTTAGAGTTGTTGGCTACATTTGCTAGGTACATTTATGAGTGCATCCAATATGGCCAGAGGATGGGGGTATTATTTCCCTTCTGCCATTCTTACTAGCACCTATAAGGGTTTGGGGGACATTTCTTATTGCTCACATCCAAGAAGGAAATGACGTCACTACTCTTAGCACTTTCTGTATGTTTGGGCAACTAAATATTTTCAGATGTATAACTTTGAAGACAAAGTATCATATAACCAGTAAATGGTGAAATCTGGTGGCTTTGGATGAGCCAAATTGTTTAATCCTTAAGAGGCACATAAATTAATCAGCTACAGCAGAGGTTTTTGTTAGGACTTCCATTAGCTACTTGCTCAAGGAGACTCTTATAGATGACGGGCAATTGTGATGCACTGACTTTGCTTATTTTGCCGGCATTAGTTCTAGTTATATCCCATACCATTGTGAGGACCCTTTTGTCATGCAACATTATTGCTCCCAGAGGTATAGCAGATAATTTAGGTTTCATCAATACATCCTTGCTAATATGGACTCCGATACTCTTCCAAGCTTTAAGGATATGCTTCGACTTCAGCAAGATGTATTTAGTATGAAATAGGACCTCAGACATATTATTTGCCGAACGCTCTCTACTTCCAAGAGAAAAGTTCACCAATGGTTTCCAAGAGTGGTTGGCCAGAGCGTTCCATACTTTAGCTTGTGCTACCCCATTTAAAGGTAGCATAAAGAAGAAAAGAGACAATTTGTCCAACGAAGAGGTGCTAAGGCATGAAGGTGCTTCTAGTTTGAGGCCAAACTGAAGAATGTTCGCTCACGGAAGCCTTTAGGGCCATCTACTCCAGCGATAGAAGACAACACTCCTTATATAAAGATCCTAGGAGTATGTGATACCATCTTAGTCACACCTATCTCTGCAATTCCTGTCTAGAGTGTTATAATGCCATTAAAGGTGCCAGATGACGTTAAGACTTATTCCCAAACCTTCACTTGGTAAAGCGTTGCAATTTTTATTTTGGTTTGCTTCCTTTGAAACGTTTACCTCACTACCCCCCTATTTGGCCCTTCTCTCTCTTCCCCCCCCCTTGCATTTTCGGGAGAATGTAATGACATGAATCTCACAGAGATGCTGGCACATATTCCTCTACCATCAGGAAGTCATTACTTTCCCTTCAATGAGCACTTATCATTCCTTTGGTAGGATTTTTGTTGACAATGATCCAAAGCTCAATGAATCGAAGAGTATCTCTAACCCAAATGATGATGATGAAGTAGAGTTGAATCCTAGAATAGAGGTTCTAGTAGTGCCCCCTCTACTGCATCCTTCAAACGCTTCACAAGATGTTTATATCCTTAATGTTGATGTTGACAAAGTGTTTCGTAGTCCTTTTAACAGACTTCATTGCATTATAGGTGAATTCGACAGCCTTTATGACCTCAATAGCGAAAAAGGAGGTGATGCAATTCCTTTAAAGAATACGGTTGAAAAGCTAATCTAACAAGCCCACGACCTCAAAGATCTTAGGAGCTCTTCTGCTGAATGATTGTCGAAGTGCAGAAGAGCTGCTATGTATTAGTCGGCAGCAAACCTGATGAGGCTTTCAATCGATTGGACATAGAAGGCATATGTTACAAAGAAATCATGGCTAAGCTGGAGCAAGTAGAATCAAGGCGCAAGGAACTGTTGAAAGAGTAATAATTAACAATCCTTGGAAGATCAAAATAAAGATCTTAATTCTCAGATGACTGCTAATGAGCATTTGCTTCAAGAGACTCAATGTGAATACATTAACTTACAGGGTCAGATTGGCACAATTACTGTCGCTGAACTCATAGACCCAACCACCCATGCCAGCCTACGCAAACAAGTAATTTGAAGACTTGAAGACCTTTCAATGGACACCATGCCTAGCTTTTTCCTATCTTTTTTTTCCTGAAATAGATTCATCGCGTGGTTTTTTTTTAAGTTTTACGAAGCAAGCTTGATGTCAATTGAATAAGGTTCGAATGACAAATTCCATTTTTTATTTATTGCTGCATAAGCATCTTGATCAATTTTCCTTGTGATTGAATCGTGTTGTTATTAACTTGATAACATGTGAAGTAGTACCATGCTAAATCTTTCTACCTTCCCTTCAACGACATAAGTTATTCGTAACTTGCAATAAGGAAAACCGTGAACTAGATCAAAAGACTTTGCTCATTAAGCATCAAAAGCTTCGTTTGTTCACTTTTTTGCGAACCTGGATGTACGCTCGAGTTGCCCATGTACCAAAAGGGAATACAACATCCTAAAAGATCCAGCCATACAAAGTTCAAATAAGCAAGGTTTTTTTTGGGGGTTCATAGTGTATTCTCTTGGGGTTAGAAGTAGTACATTTTTTTATTTGTTTTTCCATTCCCAGTTTCATATCTTTTGAGCCAATATTATTACAAGGGAATTTAACTTAAACAAATTAGCAATTTAAGCTCTTGCTTAGGAACTTACAAGTGTTAATACATCAAGGATAGTGAAGCTTTATGAACTTGTTGTTTATAGGCCCCACTAACACTCCGCTAGTGCCGATTATCTTGTAAGCACCATTTGTGTAGACTTCCTAGACCATATAATAACCATCCCACTTAAAAGTGTACTTACATCCAGCCTTATAGGGATAATAATTGGCCTTCTCATCGCAAGCTCTTGATCTCTAATTTGAAAATAAATGTGATCAATTTTTTTTTTTATTGAATGCTCATGATAAAAGGGCTTGATAGCATTCCAACTTTGGTTATGCTCAAACTATTTTTTCATTAAGAGGCTGTAGCTTAGTTAGGCAAAGCATGTGATTTTCATCTTCCGTCAAGCCTTCTTATATGAAAATGTGGAGTGAAGGGATTTAAAGTTCTAAAGGTTGTACAACTTTAACTCCATATACAAGAGCAAAAGGAGTCAATTGAGTTGGCATCTTGTGCATGTTTTTATGTGCCCAAACAATCTCTCCAACTCTCATATGCCAATCCCACTTTGACTTTGCCACCATATTTTATAATATGTTACAAAGTGTTTCATTGAAAGTTTCTGCAACCTATTTGTAGGTGCATTGTACATTAAATATTTCTACTGAACAATCGTAGTATTTTTGCATAGGCTAGTCATCAGTTTATTGATACTTAGTTTACCATTATCAATCACAATGTATCAAGGCACACCATACCAATAGATGATGTGGTGTCCAAATAAAATCAATAACATTCTCCTTGTTGACTTCTCTTAGCAGGATTGCTTCTTCCCATTTGGAAGAGTAGTCTGTTGCTACTAAGATACCAGAGTAGTTGGCAGAATACTTTGGAGTGATAGGCTCCATAACATTAGGCCCCTAGGCTTCAAATGAGTGAGATGCAATAGTTGACTAGAGCAATTCGGGAGGCCAATGAATAAAATTAGCATGAAACTAGTAAGGCTCACACCTCTTTTGCATATTTGGCACAGTCTTCCACAATTGCATGCTAATAGTAACCTATTATTTTGATATGATCATACAATTTGGGCCCTGCCTGATGTGCACCATATACTCCTAAATATTCCTCTTGTGTTATTTGTCTTGCTCTTCATTATCCAAGCACCGCAACAAAAGACCAAGGAAGAAATGTCGATAAGGAATGCCATTGAAGTAAAGGAACTAGGGTGCTCTTTGTTGACTTTCTCTCTTATGCTTTGAGTCACAAGGGAGCTTCTCATGCTGTAAGCAATCAATGAGCAGTTGATGCTAATATTCTTCATCTAAACTCTAAAGCACCGACTGTAGTATCGTCTTCTTCAAACTCTTCATCAAGGGATACAAATACCCCACCAACTGGATACATGGACATTCATGTTTTCTTTTGTCTCTAGTACTAACATGGTTGTAAGATTTACAAGCGGGACAACAATCTTGTTAGCACTCCCAGGAACATGCTCGAATTTAATAGTTTCAAGGGTAGGTAACAACTGTAAGGGATATTTGTAGTATGAATATTTGTAGTATGAAATGAGATTGCCTTGCTTGACTCCATACTCAACCGTAAGTCACCCTAGATGCCAAGATCTTTGATTCCCATTTTGATAACCATTTAAAGGCCTAAGATTAATGTGTAATGCTCAAACGTGCTATTTGAATATGACTGATTTAACACGAATGAATAAGTGAGGCAAGCTTTTCGGGGGAGACAAAAACTATGTACCAGCCCCATCATTTCTCACAGCTCTATCAAACTAAATTTTCGAAAGGGGAGGATATCGATAAAGAACACATCCTCACATGGAAAATCATCATTTACCTCCCAATAATCAAGAATTGGGGGATCTACTAAGAAATTTGATAGTGCTTGCCCTTTAACTGCCTTCTATGGCACGTAGACAAGATCATGCTACTTCAAGATCGTAGCCTAATTGGCAAGTTGCATACTGAGAACTGGCCTTGACAAGATGTACTTGATGGGATAATTTAGAAACCACATGTATTATATAAGCCTATATGTAATGCTTTAGTTTTAAATGCCAAACGCGAGTGATAAGCAGATCTTTTCCATAGGGGAATACTGTCATTCAGCCCTAACAAGCGTATGAGTTAAGTAGTATAAAGCCACTTCTTTACCCTTATCATTCTTTTGAATGCATAATGCTCCTAATTATTGTTCTTGAGCAGAGACGTGTGAATCACTCAGCTATCTATGGATATATTCACATATGGATATTAATATTCCAAAGAACATAAATGCCCTATGAGTGATTTTTAGGTAAAACAAGATCAAAATTATTAAATCTATTTGTGAATAATTTGATAAGAATTTTTTCATCAATCATTGTTTCTGAAGGAAACGTGATGTGTAGTTGGTAATTATGATTCAGGAGTTTGAGTTCCTCTAATAAAAACTTTTTTTTGCTCTTTATATGTTCTAGCTAATGATTTCCATAGGTAATATAAAGAGGAAACATGAAAAAATCCATGGAACTAACCCATTTGAATTTAAAATGCATATTGCTAAAAAGATAGATTGTCAAATAAATCCGGAGTAAGAATATATTTGAAGTATTGAGGAATAATACGATAATGATGCGGTAAAATCTATATGGGTTGAATTGCATAGTAGCCTAGGACATAGACGTTTGAAGCTCCATTTCCTCACCGAAGAAGATAAAACCTTATGAGCAACGAATACGTCTTTGACATTCACTATAAATCCATCACCCTTACTATAATTTTGGTGGCTTAAGCCCTAATGTTAGATTTCAAGCTATGAGCCGTCCTCTTTCTCTCTCCACTCTTCCCTCATTTAGATATATGTTGCCTTGTTAATCTTGGTTTATTTAGCTATTAAAGAAAGTTATATCTTCAAATTTTGGTTAATTTAGTTGACTGTGAATTCTATTCTGTTAATTATGATTAAGCATGTGTATAGTAGGAATAATGTTTAACTAGTTTAATTAATCATGGTTAGTTTAAACTTAGTGTAAGATTAGTTAATATGAGCATGTGTTTGGTTGTTTCTTGCTTTTGATTACTATAGATATGATCAAGATTAAATAATAAGTGGTCTAGTAGAGGAGGTCAATTTTGCCAAGATATCAGACAATCATCGTACCTATTCAACTTCAAATGTTAGAAAGAAGATGACCTAACATTTCCATTATTATTTTCATCAAATACAACATGTATACTTTCCTTAATAACTTTGGTTATTTCGTTGTGTATTCTATATTATTTGTTATGATGGGAATAGCTAACAAAGATACTTTCATAACTTCTTGCATTAAACTTACCAAGATCCTCCTTAACATTATCGCGTATTAAACACTTGCAGCTAAAGACCCTTAGACATGAGATTTGTAGCTTGCTACTTTTGAATAGTTTATGAGCTTTTGTTTTAATTCTCAATACATATGATTAAGATCGTTTTGAGCACCTAGTTGGCATTACTCACAACCTTGGCCGAGAAGCTCTTTGGTCATTATATAGCATTGTTCTAACCATGTTCTCTAAGGTTCCATTCTTCCTTTTAACAACCCCATTTTGTTGTGAAGTTCTTGGGACTGCAAAATTGTGGGAACACTCCTAGTATATTGAAAAATTTAATAAATTTTTCTCTTGAACTCAATTCCAAGATCACTTCTAACAGCCACAACTAGGAGGCCTTGAATGTTCTTCAATTGTCTACAATGCTTTGCAAACACTTCAAATGCATTAGTTTTATCCTTCAAAAAGAACAACCATGTGAATATGAAATGGTCGTCAATAATAACAAACGCATATTTATTGCCACTCAGAGTTTTAACTCTAATAGAACCACGTAGGTCCATGTACAATAGTTTGGGGCTTTGAAGTTGAAAAAATGTTTTTAGGCTTGAGGGAAGCTCTTACTTACTTTCCTCTAGTCCCTGCATTGTAAAATTTAAATTTTTTCATATTTATGCTTGGGAAGGCCTCCATTAGATCACGGTTAGCCAATTTTACAAGGGTATGCTTATTAGAATGACCTAACCTTTTGAGCCACAATCATGCATCAGCTTTAGAGATGCAAGATGTTTAGAATATCTACATGATATAAGCTAGTAGCGTACATCTCTCATATTCCAAAAAGAGGAGTCTTTCTAGTTTTAAGGTTGAATACATCATAATGTGCATAATTGAACATAACATTATTCTTTTTGTTATGTAATTAAGATATGCTAAAAAGATTAAATTTAAATTGATCATCTTAATAGATAATCTTAATTAACTAAGAAGAATCCTTACCAACTTTTCCTACTACTATAACCTCATCATTCTTTAAAAGTTACCTTGCCTTGATCTTTGTTCTAGTTCATTGAATACTGAAGCATCACCAATCATGTACCTTGAGAGCATTAACTAGTCTAGATACCAAAGATCTATATTTGACTTGAAGCATGTCTACAAGATAAAAATCAAACCTATCCACTTCCTTTGACCATAACCTAGGTGTCGAGTTAATCACCATGTCTAAAAGTTTAATTTCTTTATATGCCAAAACTTGAATTATTATGGGACTACCACTACTATGGTTCTTAGAATGAGTAAACTTTCTCTACCACCATCTCTAGTTAGTGTTACTTTAGTGTCTCTTCCTCATTTTTAAATGATCATAGTGTTTTTGAAAATTTTTTCAAGTCATCTCAAATTGCTCTAATCTACTTGATAGGTTGGTTTTTTAACAAAGAAGTTTTGATATGATTTTCTCTTATTATTGAGATCATAACCTAGACCTTCTCTGCTAAATGACACAAACTGGAATTCAAGTATTCTATCGAAGTTTTCTTATCCCTTAGTAAGCTTTAAAAGAGATTTTTGAAGATCCTTATTTTTGTTTTTCCAATGTTTAACCTCTTCCTCATTGACATGAAGTTTATCAAGAAAAGCGATTTTTGTTGATTTTCCCCTTTCCAACATGAAGACTCCTACTACACAAATTTGATCTCATTTTCCAAATCCTTAGGCTGGCTTTTCAAAATATTGCATTTATCAAAATCATCAAAGTTTTCATCCCACAAACTTTATTTTTCATACTTCAAAATAGTGATTGTTATCATTCTGGGACTAGATCTTAGATAGACACTTATTTGTGCATAATGATTTCAATCATATAATCCCTAAACATTTCAGAGAAAAGCAGCCTTCCCAGCTTATTTGAAGTTGCTTTCAAATTCTCTAGGACCAAATTTTTAATATTCTCTAATTTTTTTTTTGTTCATCGGCTTACTCGCCATTGGCTATGAGGCACAGGTTTTCCATTTCTTCCTTGTTGCTTTGATAGTCATTAGATTCATTGCAATTGCAGCTACTAAGCACATCCTTTTTTCCTTTTCCC
>NCQV01058784.1:17768-28144 GCA_002740545.1 Lophocereus schottii | reverse complement strand
TTTCAAACTTCTTCTTGAAAATTGTGTTGTTCTTCATCATGTGCCCTAGTTAACCGCAACCAAAACAAATAATAAGTTAGCATTAAGGCTTTATGAAAAGATATGTCACCTTTGTTGCCTTATGAGGAAGACCCTTTATACAGCTTCTTAAATCGAATTTTGCTTTTTGAGCATCTTTTGGAAGCATCAAGCTAGCGTTCTTATTACTTGTTCAAGGTCACCTAAGCGGACATTAAAGTCTCATCTTGATGCCTAAAAGTCTTTAGCTATTTCACAAGCTGAGATTTGGTTAAAATGGTTGACTTCTAAGCACAGTATTCATGGCTCTATAATTCTTTTGAACTCTTTGGTGCTCTTTAGGGGTGTATCGGTCAACAAACTTCTCCAAGAATTTAGTCCTAGTAATATGTATGATCTTGAGAGGAATTGCTGACATGATGTTCCATGGGTCATGGTCTTTACCTAATAGAAATATTTGCATCAGTCTCTTTCACTGAGAAAAGTCAATACCATAAAATAAGGGAGTTCTAAAAATATTTTTACCTGATCAATTTTGGCATTTCTTTAGACGCCATTGATCTTCACTTATTTGACAATGAAGTCAGGATAGTGGTGGGACTAATTTTTGTTGGCCCGATTTTGGTTAGTTAAATCACCTTAGACCGGGGTGTGAATAGGGTGATGATCAAAGACTCAAAATCATCAAAATAGAAATGCAAAAAGTAAATGTGTACAAGGCACAAGTAATCTTTAATGAGGTTAGCCTCAACTAGGCTTATTAGTTCTGCCTAGAGTTCCTTAACTCTAGGATTAATCCAATTTTATTAGGAGGGACTACACAATCCTAGAGTACACCTACTCTAAATTCCAAGCTACAAGTTGACCATTCAACAAGTTATTGGTAGAGTTGACCCTTCAACTTTATAATCCCACCCTACTTACAATTTAAACAATACGACTTGAATAAATGTAAAACAAGTTAAAGCGCAAAATATGCAAGTAAGTATTAAGGATGACAATTGCTTCTACTCTCTTTGTTGCGTATCTCAGCTCTGATTCAGCTTTGTATTTATAGTAAAACTTAGAGGATTTGTTGGAAACTAGCCGTTAGACACACCTTGGATTCCAGCTTTAGTTTAGTGCCTTAGACTACAGTTCAGTGTCCTTGAAATGTTGGCAATCTCAGCAACCAATGGCTAGAAGGTAATTTTGGCTTGATTTAAGATTCTTTCAACTGCCACTTTCATATTTTGAGCTGATAAAGATTTTTGAACAGCTACTTCCATTTTTAACTGATTGAGAATCTCTTTGAGATGATTTACAATCCTTTCCATAGTCAAGGCAAATATCAAGGATTTAAATCTTCAAAATCAAATATTTATCACATAAGGATTCCTAATAATAAGGAAACAATCATAACCAAAAAGCATATTATCAATCATAATATCTATCAATTATAATCAGCATTGTAATCTCAAGATAATACAAAAGCATGGTGAATATGTCACTTGATTAATCTCTTTTTGTCTTTCATCAAAACATATTTAAAAACTCAATGTGAGTTTTAAGAAAGCTAACAACTTTGATAACAATTATTGGTCCTAAGACTATGGTGCTTAGCCTAGAAGGGCTGAATAAGGTGATAGAAAATAATCACAGTATGAAGTTTAGCTCGCAATAGATAAATAAGTGTAGATGCAAGGACAATGACAATACAGATCAAGAACATGGGCAATTTGTAAAACGCATGAAATAAAGCAGATGGTATCTTCTAATGAAGTTCTCTCTATCAATAGGGCGACGTCTCTGCATGAGGACCCGTACCTTAGATTTGACTTGATTGCATTAATCTCTATGAGATTACAGCTTGAAATGTCCACCTAAGGATCTTAATAGTGCATCCTTCAAAACCTACTTGAGGTGAGATCACCTAAGACTTTCCTTAGGTAGGGAAACACTCTAGCTAATCTCCTTGTTTACAAGCGAAGTTCTCCCAACTCCCTTGCCGCACATGGAACATTGTGTAAGTCTCATTTGAAGTAATAAGTTATTGAGACCCTTCTAAGGGAGGACATGACAATCTCTTATTTATAAGAAAACTCTCTTAACTCTCTTATTTCATAAGAATTTTAATTGGTACAAGGATGACAATATATTTGTAATATAATTTCTTAATAATACTACCACAACTAGACGTTAAGCACTTAGGATCTTTGTGTTGTGATTGCACACATCACTCTTTAATAATTGAAGACTCTATCAATGTTAGTAGGCAATGTCGTTGACTAATACGTAGTCACAACTCAAGAACAATGGGTGTTTTCAGTGAAAGACAAAAGCCCAATTTGAGTATATCGAGTTATATTACACTAAATTATCTTGTCCATATAGAAATCCAATGTCAAAGTCAAAATCTCTAATTTTGGTATTTAGCAAAATCGTTTTGGATAAAATGAGATCTAGTATTATCCCCTTCTTTCCTTGAAATCTCAGTAGAATATATTATTGTTTAATATCTTTGGAAAACATCCTTTATTTATGTTTGAATAGATTACATTTTGTGATGCAAATTATTCTTGCCTTTAAACAGAGATGTTGTAAAGATATGATTATCCCAGTTTAGAAAAGTTGTATGAAATCAGTCTTGAGTTAATTTGTAAATTATATTGATTGATATCGTCAATATTCAATGATTAAGTCAAGCTCTATCTAACAACAATCAAGATCCATTATT
The DNA here is from genome assembly GCA_002740545.1 of Lophocereus schottii. Classification (NCBI taxonomy): domain Eukaryota; kingdom Viridiplantae; phylum Streptophyta; class Magnoliopsida; order Caryophyllales; family Cactaceae; genus Lophocereus; species Lophocereus schottii. The sequence goes on along the minus strand of NCQV01058784.1, from coordinate 25,410 downwards.
TCTATCAATCAAGAGCAATTTTTGAAAACACCAAGGTTTTGATTAGAGACATTGGGTAATGGATAGAGAACATTAAAGATTTGTCAAACATTACTCCAATAGTTAACAAGTTTTTGAACTCTATAAAAGGCAAAGTTGAAGCAAGTACTAAGACATAAGAATTACATCTTGAAAAAGTGCTCAAGAGCAATCATCTTTATTATATTCTTGCATACCAGCAAGTGATATGAATATTTGAAAGGGAGAACAACAACAAGTAAGCTGGTGAACTTACTTGGGTAGATTGGTATTGAGATCTCAATACTTAGTGAATGTGCTAGCTAAGACTGCTTAGTTGAGTGAGCCAAGAATGCTAGACAGTGTGTGAAGCCAACGGTATTAGCGTGCACTTCTTAAGTGAATAAGAAGTGGAGGTGATTAAATTCTAAGGGAAGAAGTGCCTTCAGTGGTGACTCGTCCTATTTTAAAGGGTGAATACCATAAATATATTCTGTATTTTGTTTCATTTTAAGTTCACATTCTTAGTATTGTTTATTTCTGGTATTAGTGACTCACTTTGAAGGTTGTTTTGTCTGATATTGGCAGCATAGTTTCAAAGTTCATTGGATTTTTTACGAAGTGTTAATCTTCAAGGATCACCCTATTCACGCCGATCTATGTCCACTATTAATAATTTTCTTCACTTCAATAGGAATGTTATTGTCGAACGAAATAGTCATTAAAGTCTCTAGAATGTTTTCTTCAAACTTTATCTGTAGCAACTAATAGTAGATTTGAGAGGCCTAACATTTTCTTTTTGTCTAGTTATCTGTAGTGTCTAGTCTTGGCTTCACATGACTCTGCAGGATAAGCTTTCAACCTCAGTTAATTTTTTGATAAGGCGAGCTAGCTATTTTTCAAGTTTTGTTGTGGACAACTTCCATTTAAAGTAAGGCTGATTGCAGTTTACTTTTTGCAGAAAGCAATTCTTGGCCCTTCCTCAAAGTGGAATGAATATGAAATGTCCTTCTTGCCTTCAAAAGAATACCAAATGTGATCTATTGATTGCAAATATTAATCTTAGATTTAGAATGTTAAACAAATACTAATTTGCAAGATAAATTAGCTAAGCAAATTAGAAATAATTTAATTAACCTGTTTAGAAAAAGAATGCAATTCACTGGCTTTAAACCTAAGTAATATGGCAGAATAAGAGATGATATATGAAATGCTAATGTCACATATTTGAGCTACACAAATCTATCTTAGACATGCATTTTTATTTCATAATATATATTTATGAAATGACGTGCAATTTTTTTTTTAATATAACTAGTTATAGTGTCTTAGAATGCATTTAATTCACTCTTTAACAATTGAAGACTCTCTCAATGTCAGTGGGCAATATCATTGACGGATTCAAAGTGACAACGCACAGACATTGGGTGTTTTGAATGAAAGATAAAAGCTCAATTTGAGTACATTGAGTTATATTACACTAACGTATCTTGTCCTTGCAGGAATCCAATGTCAAAGTTAGAATCTTTGACTTTGGTATTTAGCAGAATTGTTTTGGACAAAATGAGATCTAATATTATCCTATTTTATGCTTGAGATCTTTAAGAATATATTGATGTTTAATATCTTTAGAAAGCAGCCTTTATTTATGTTCGAATGGATTATATTTTGTGATGCAAATTATCCCTGCCTTTAAGCAGAGATCTTGTAAAGATTTAATCCCAGTTTAGGTAGGTTGTATTAAATAAATCTTAAGTTTATTTGTAAATTATTTTGATTGATATTGTGGTTATTTGGACATCAAATTAAGCTATATCTATCGACAATCAAGATCCATTATTTTCATGAATCAACAGCCATTTTTAGAAACACCAAGATTTAGATTAGAGACATTGGATACTAGACAGAGAACATTGAAGATTGGTCAAGCATTCCTCCAATGGTAAGAAAGGTTTTAAACTCTAGAAAAGGCAAAGCTGAAACATGTACCAAGCTGTAAAAATTACATAGTGAAAAAGTGCTCAAGTGCAATCATCTTTAATACTCCCTTCTGTACTTGTTAAGGATTCGAATATTTGAAGGGGGAATTATAACGAGTAAGCTGGGGAACTTGCTTGGATAGCTAGGTATTAAGAGCTTCATACTTAGTGCGCGCACTAGCTAAGGTTGCTTAGTCGAGTGAGCTAGGAATGCCAGATAGTGTGCAAAGCCAAAGCCACTGGTGCATACTTCTTAAGTAAGTAAGAGGTGGGGGGTGATTAAATTTTATGGGAATAAGTACCTTAAGCGATAACTAGCCCTATTTGGAAGAGTAAACATCACAAACAAATCATGTGTTTTGTCCCAATTTATCTCTGCATTTTAGTGTTGTTTATTTCTGACTTAGGTGACTAACCTCCATGGTTGTTTTGTCTGACATTAGTAGCATAGTTTTAAAATTCATTAGATTTATTATAAAGTATTGATCTTTAAGAGCTCACCCTATTTATCTCACTCTAGGATAATCTAACATTGACTTTTAGGACCTTCAACAATGTCCACTATTAACAATTTTCTTTACTTCAATAGGAATCTTATAGTTGAAAGAAATGGTCATTAGAGTCTCTAGAATGTTTTGTTGAAATTTTATCTCTAGCAAGTAGTAGCCTATTTGAGGGCCCTAACATCTTCGTTTTGTCTGGTTATCTATAGTATACAGTCTTGGCTTCACATGACTCTGGGAGATAAGCTTTCACCTTAGTGGACATTCTTTCTCCATTTGATGAGGCACGCTAGCTATTTTTCAAGTTTTGTTGTGGACACCTTCCATTTAAAGTAAGGTTGACTACAGTTTACTTTTTGGACAAAGCAATTCTTGGCCCTTCCTCAAAGTGAAATGAATTTGAAATGCCCTTCTTTGCCTTCAAAAGATACCAAATGTGACATAGTGATTGCAATATACTATCTTAAATTTAGAATGTTAAACATGTAATAATTTGCAAGATAATTAGCTAACCAAATTAGAAATAATTTAATTAACCTATTGAGTAAAACAAGACAATTCACTAGCATTAAACCTAAGTAATGTGGTGCAATGATAGATGATATATGAAACACTCAAGTAACATGTTTAAGCTACACAAATCTATCATACAAATGCATTTTTTATTCATAATAAATATTTATGAAATGACATGCAATTTCCACATTTAATAGAACTAATCACAGTGTCATAGAATGCTTCAATTCACACTTTAACAATTGAAAACTCCCTCCATATTAGTAAGTAATGTCATTGACTAATTCAAAGTCAAAGCTCAAGGACATTGGGTGTTTTGAGTGAAAGACAAAAGCTCAATTTAAGTACATCGAGTTAAATGACACTAACTTATCTTGTCCTTGCAAGATCTGATATCCAAGTCAGACTCTCTGACTTTGGTGTTCAGCAGAATCGTTTTGGATAAAATGAGATCTAATATTATCCTATTTTATCATTGAGATCTCAATAGAATATATTGTTGTTTAATATATGTGGAAAGCGTCATTTATTTACGTTTGAATGGATTATATTTTTTGAAGCAAGTTATCCGCACCTTTAAATCTAGACCTTGTAAGGATCTGATTATTCCAGTTTCAGAAAGTTATATTAAATCAATCTTAACTTTATTTGTAAATTACTTTGATTGATATCGTGGACATTAAGAGATCATATCATCCTCTATCTACCAGTAATCATGATTCATTATTTTGTCAATAAAGAGCCCATTTTCGGAACACTAAGGCTAGGATAAGAGACATTGGATACTAGACACAGATCATTGAAGATTTGTAAACAATTACTTGAACATGGTCAAAAATGTTTTGGACACTATAAAAGGTGGAACAGAAGCAAGTATCAAGACATAAGAATTACATCATGAAAAAGTGTTCAAGTGCAATCATCTTTGATACTTTCTTGTGTGCTTGATAGTGAGTTGAATATTTGAAAGGGGTAATTGTAATAAGTAAGCTAGGGAATATACTTGCACAGCTGGGCATTCAGATGTTAGTGCTGGCTACAATTGCTTAGTCGAGTGAGCTAGGAATGCTAGACAGTGTGCAAAGCTAAAGGCATTAGTGTGCAGTTATTAAGTGAACATGAAGTGGAGGTGATTAAATCCTAAGGGATGAAATGCCTTAGGCATTGATTAGTTATTTTTGGAAGAATGAACATCATAAACATATCATGTGTTTTACCCTATTTTAATTTTGCGTTTTAGTATTGTTTATTTCTTACATTAGTGACTAACCTTCAAGGTTGTTTTGTCTAGCATTGGCAGCATAGTTTGAAAGTTCATTGTATTTTTTATAAAGCATTAAGTTTTAAGAGATCACTCTATCCAATCCCTCTAGGTTATCTAACATTGAATTTTGGGGCCTTCAAATGGTATCATTGTTGGTCCACTCATATTGACTTAACCGTCGTGTGGAAATGATCATGACTTCCTTTGGAAATGTTGAAATTGATCAAAGGCATTCTTTTACTAGACCTCCTTTACTTTGTGGTTCTAATTTTGCCCATTGGAATAGGCATATGCATATTTTTATCAAGGACCTTGATTATGAGCTTCGTGAGATTGTCTTCAAAGGTGACTTTGTGCCGATTGTAAAGCAAGGAGAGAAAATTGTTCCTAAGCCCATATTAGAATTTACTCCTGAAGAAATTAAGAAAGTGGCCAAAAATTATAGAGCCCTGAACATTCTTTTTGTGGTTTGGATTCTAAGGAATTTAATTGTGCATTTGCATGCAATACATCTAAAAAAGTTTGGGACACACTAGAGGCTACCTATGAAAGGACTAGTCAAGTTCATGAATCTAAAATCAGTCTCTATGTCCACCAATATGAGCTCTTCAACATGCTACCTGGAAAATCCATCAAGGATATGCATATGCACTTTACTAAAATAATTAACAACCTCAGGTCCTTGGGAAAATCATACACCGATGAGGGGATGATGAGAGAAGTGTTGCAATGTCTTCCAAGAAGAAAGTGGGGACTGAAAGTCCCAACTATTGAAGAAGCACACGATCTGAAAACCCTCAAGTTACATGATCTCATTAGAAAAATTCTAAGTCATGAAATTCACTTGCATGAAGAAAGGAAAGATCAAGCACCATAGTAAGGAATTACACTAAAGTCCACTAACATCGAGATGCAACTTGAGGAGTTTGAAAGTGATGAAGATGAATAATTTATTATGATAGCCAAAGGATTCAAAAAAAAATTCAAAAGCATACAGAATTCAAAAGGAATTCAGAAAGGATCAACCTCAAATAGGAATAAAAGAAACTCCATAGGTAAGTTTGCATCAAAACTTGATACTAACCAAAACACTTGCTATGGTTGTGGACCTCCAGGTCATATGATTAAGGATTGTCTAAACATCAAGAAGAACTAAGAGAGAACCAAATTCTGGTCCAAGAAAGTAGGCAAAAGAGCTATAGTTGCAACATGGAGTGACAGTGATAGCTTTGAAAGTGAAAGTAATGATAAAGAAATAGGCAACCTCTATCTCATAGCTGCAGGGAACATTGGAGAAACACTACTAAAAAAGTGCCAATTAATGATGGAATCTAGCGACTGAATTATTATCCATTGCAGATAGCGACGAATATGGCAGGAAGTGGTGACATAATATCTTTTCCGTTGCCTGTTTTAGTACGTGCCAAAGGAATATCCATTGCTGGGTATTTTTTTTAATAATTGTATTACTATGGAGAGATAGAAATTCTATCTCCACATAATAAAAAAAATTTCAAAAATTACCTAGTGACAGTACATCCGTTGCCAGGTCCGTCGCTTAGCCTATTAAAAAAACCAAATATGGTTCTTCATTCTTAGTTTTTCAAAGATCAAAAGGGAGAGAGTGCAAGTGACCGAATATGGCAGCCCATCGCACGCCGTCCACCCAACACCATTTGCCGTCCGTTGCACCGCTGCCTGGCCGCCGCTGCCGACTATCCCCCATTTCAAAGCTTTTTTGATAAATTTTCTTTCACTAATTTAGTTCTAATTCTTAAAAATAATAGCTTAGATTGTTGAAATTTTATAGTTAGTTTATGTTTATGTTGAATTGTGAGATGTGTATGAAGTAATTGTTTCAATTTAGTTCTACTTATTTTGGTTTGGTAATTTGAATTAAAATGTGAAATTAGTGGCTTTTGTAAGTGAACAGTTGGTTGAAATTGAAACTTTTGTGAAGTAATTGGGAGAAATTTGTGGGAGTTGAACTGAATAATTTGTGAGAGTTGAAATATTCATGAACAAAATGTGTGAAATTTGTGGGACTTGAAGTGAATAATTTGTGGGAGTTGAATTATATGTGAAGTAATTATGTCGAATTTAGGGGAGTAGAAGTGAACAATTTGGAGGAGTTGAAAGTGGTGTGAAGTAACTGTGTGAAATTTAGTCGAAGTTCTTCCTCAATGTAATGGGCTTAGGTACGGCAAATTAGTTTTAATTTAGCGTTTAAGTATAAGTAGAAATGCATAAAATTGTTGCAATGTATATTTGAATTGTGAAATTAGTTGGAGTTGAAGTGAACAATTTTTGTAAATTGTTATGTTTTTGAACGTGATAATTGTTGATATTAGATGATGTATTTAAATGAGATTGTTGGCATAAACTTGATGTCATAATGTGGCTTTATGGTGATCTGATTTTATCTTTTGTTTGTACTTAGGAGTAATTAGCAAATGTAATAGAATATTTGGTAAGTAAAGTTGTGAGGATTTTAGGTAAATAATTTAAGAATATGTGAGTAGTCGATCATGGATATTTAAAAAGTTTAACGTAAGTTGGTGCATGTAGTTATATATATTTTTGTGGATGTAGGTTAATGGATCATGGCTATTTAAATATACGTATTATATATTTAAGTAATTTATATAATTATAATAATATAAATTGAAATTAATACTAATCTAATAAGTTACATAAATATTGTTATTTGAGCAGAACATGACTGGCTCTCCACATCATTGGTGGATGTATAATAGATTGTTACCTTATCGTAATGGTTATACATAAGAATTTCTAAATGGAGTAGATCAATTGATGAATTTGCACGTAGACAGTCAGAGTTTCAAAGTGGGGGGAAGTATAGATGTCCATGTCTTAAATGCAAAAATAGAGTGTACTTAACACCTGATAAGGTAAAGATGCACCCTATCTACAAGGCTTCTGTGAAAAGGCATTGGCATTAGATAAGACATGGAGAAGTAGAACCATAGCAATATGATTTTGGGTATCCAACTAGTAAAATGACCCAAGTTGGCAATTCAATTCATATCAATCATGACTAGAATGAATTCTACGTAGATCGTAGGGGTGGGCCAAAAAAAAAACGAAACCAAAAAACCAAAAAACCAATCCGAAAAATCGGTTAACCGATTTGAATTTTCTAAAAAATTCGGTTTGGTTAACCGAACCGAAAAAATTTTGCAATTTCAGTTCGGCCATTTGAAAATCCGTTAACCGAAACTAGAATTTACACTATAATTTTAAAGAAACTAAATTTTACATTGGTGAAGCATAGATTTTATAATTATTAAAGCTAAGACTAAATATAAGAGAATGTGTAAATTAATGTTTGGTGTCTTAGATATTTAAATTAATTAAAAAAA
>NCQV01058784.1:0-17701 GCA_002740545.1 Lophocereus schottii | reverse complement strand
AACTGAGTTTTTCGTTTTGGTTATGGTTTATATTTTTGCCAAACCAGAGAATTCGGTTAACCGATTTTCAATTAACCAAAAGTTTCAGTTCGATTTTCGGTTCATAATTTTTGCGAACCGACTTTTTGGCTAACCGATTTTTAGTTAACTGAATTTTTGGTTAACCGTTTTTTATCACCCTAGTAGACCGTATGGAGCACATGGTTAGTGATACTATAATGGCAAATCAAGATGTACGGGATGAAGTACCATGAACTTGCCAAGAGTCATTCTATAATATGGTTCAAGCTGCTCAACAACTCTCATATAATGGTCATTCCACCCACCATTAAATGCTTATAAATTGTTATGTATTTCATTACCTAGTTCTGTAACAATGAGTTATGAATTTACTTTTATTGTATGTGTAAATTTTGAAACTTGCTATTCTCTACCTATCATGTTGTGTGAGTAGACTGTTGATATGTACAATCGTTATTTGTACTTGCATTTGTTGTCAACTATTGCAGGTATGGATTCCACACCTTGTAGAGGGAAGTCCTCTACTTGAGGTAAAGAAAGAGAACATAGAAGCTCCAGCACACATCCTAGTGCTATGGACATTAATCAACCTTCCTCCTAAACACCTTATATGTTATTTCATCCAACAGTAACAATAAATGCGTACATACCAAGTATTTCTGGAATAATCCCAATCCCTAATCAATTTGGGATAGTTTCTATGGAGCCTTCCCCTCATCATACCTATATATCCCCAACCATACATTAATCTACCAATAGTTTGGATATAATATTCTAAATAAGACCCATATTGCTAACACCCACATTCCTAACTCTAACCAGTCCCAACAAGATATTGGAACTAGAGATAGTGAATCACAATCTACTCATGAAAGCACTTAAACCAAGACATATATTATACCAGATGGTAACGAGTAAGTTGAGAAATTATTATGTATTTCTAACTTGAAGTATTTTTTGTTATGCAGCATTAATTTGATGCAATCTGCTGAAATAGGTTTATCCCAAATGATGGTGATGGTGATGTTACTAAAATTTCTTTGATCTTTCAAGGAAAGTATGAGATACTTGGTCTTCTCCGGGTAAAGTGCCTAAATATATTCGAAATTTGTGGTTTAGAGAGTTCAAGGTAACTAAAATGACTAGTGTTAACACTTCATGTGTACCTGATTCATCATTATGGCATTATTTGATGTGTTTGTTGTCTTCTTAATTATGGAAGTGCTTCACTTGATCCTATCCTTAAGGACCAAATCAGGAGAAATTTTAAAAATAGAAGCAATGCACGTTTCAGGGACATTCTTGGCAAAGCAAGGAAGTACATCAAGCAGCCTAAATGCCTCAGTGATGATCAATGGAAAAGACTCAAACAATATTGGACAAATGAAGCGTACAAAAAATTGTGTGAAAAAGTCCAAAAAATTGGATTGGTGATCCAGATAGTCTTGGGCCATCTCTTCATACTTGTGGCTCGATCCCTACGCATGAGCATAAGAGACATCTGATAACTAATTTTATCTCTTGCAACTTTTTCTAGTTATTTGTTTGAGTGCGATGTTTCACATGATTTTATAAATTTGTTTGGCACGTAGAGGGAATAACTTGGGATAGATCCCATAATTGTTGAGTTATTCACCCACACTCACAAACTTCATGGCAAAGAAGATGGATCTTACGTTGGTTTCAACAAGCATATTTAAACTATTCTCAATGTTCAACCATAGTTAGTATTCATATACTTTTATTAAGTATAATATATTTGATTTTTTTCAAGTGTTGTGATATTGTAGGACTCCTTTGAACAAGAATTTTAAAAAATCATTAACACTCAAGGGATCTCATGTAACACCCCTACCTTTTAGGGCTAGAAGCATTAGAAGATTTCTTAAATTTTTAAACAAAACGAATAGAGTTCCACCTAAAAACTGACTATAACGTATGCTCTGAGTCTTACAATAGGTACCTACAACAAGTTAACAAGAAAACATAAAGAATACGTCCAACCAGCTCAATAGCTATACGTCGGAGATCACAACTCCATGAACCACACGCCCGGAGTACATAAACTACAAAGGTGAATAAAAGAGAAAAAAATGAAGATACAGCACAATGGACCACACGTCCGAAGCATAGGGGTTACATCCTAAAAACAAAAACTCAACTGCAACTGATATTACGACTAACTATTCAGATGGTTGGCCTCCTTGGCCATTTGTTTCGATCGCTAGTCAATATACATTATATGAACTATAGTAGTTAACTACATATGCCAAATAACTCATGAATACATTACATTACATCATTCAACTTATGATCTACGTGTATATATTTAGATAACTCCTTTCCCCAACCAAGAGGAAGATTTCAACTCTGCTTACGTGAACTGACTTCTGCCTGCCATTTCAAGAACTTGGGGAAAAGAGGAATAGAGAAGGGATGAGCTACCACACACTCAGTGAATGATTATCCACCCCAAGAAAACAAAACACTTGCATAATATACTTTTAAGTAGCATACATACATAAATTAATATTTAATAGCATATATTAAACATAAAAGGCCATCCATACCCGAACAACAGCTTAACGACCTCGAGATTGCCAATAGCATTCCTTTCCTTCTTTGTTCCAATGTGCTAAAGCCTTAACTTTGACCCCCCCAACTCTTCTATCCTAGCAGTGGCAACCACACATAATAAGTATATCTGAACTAATAGTGAGCCGACTCATGCTAAGACTTAGGCACTGGGGATAGTAGGCCATTTAGATTACACTTAAACAATTAACATGAAGGAGTTCAATTATAGTTACCAACTGGAGTTCTTTTACTAAGAAAATGGGATTTAGTGCATGAAAAGGCAAGAACCGTCACTTAAAATAAAGTAGGCACTTATAAAACAGTCATTATTCACAAAAAATTCAATTGGAATTCAATAAAAACTCTTTTCAAGAGTACATGGACTTTTCCAAATATTTGTGCTAGCATAGTCCTCAAATGAGGAGTTTTCAACTCATAATAAATAAGAAATCATTAGGTGGGGCATCGAATTTACATATTTGTGCTTGATCAGGTGAGAACACTCTTCGCACTTCATGGTATCCCTAGGGCCTCTTATAATCAGTGGACATTTACCCTTATCAGGGTCTTCTAAGGTTCCCATTTCTAGGTCTAATCCCTAAGAATTAGGGTTCCCACATACTGGTCTGCTCCTTAAACTTATGTTAAAATAGTCAGCACCATTCTCCTAGCCCAAAACAATTCGTATGCCTCTCACTTTCAATGTGGTTTGCATCAAAATTCCCATTATATCACAACAATGTCATTTCCATTTTCAAGAAGGCCAAAATTCCTTAATAACATTAAGTCTCTTTATGAAAAGTGTACAAACATTCATTTGGAAAAGCATGCTTGTAAATGAGTAATGACCAAGTAACCATTCACCTTTAAAAGGAAGGGATATTAAAAATCATTTTAGAAGCTCTTAATTGTAACTTATGCATAATTAGTTTCACTTAAATGCACTCAGCAATTTGGTACTGCAAATCAATAAATGCTTCCAGTTTGCTAAATTCAATTCAAATTACATAAAATGCAACATTTAAAGCAAGCTTGTAATCTTAGCTTGACACTTTATTTATGCAAGGGTAACATATTAGTGTTTGGGTCGATTGTTCAACCAATTGAACGACTTAGCTGAATCGTTCAACGAGCCCAAATATTAGTCTGGATTCAGGTGCAATAATAGACTGAGTCTTAAAATGTAATCAAACAGGCAAGTGTGGTTTAGTTAGAGTAAGTCAGGGCTCGAGCAAGCCACTGCTCGGTTCGCAAACCCGATTTGCCACTGAAACGATTGGTGGTACCATTCAGCTAACTCCCTTGTTTTCGTTCTTCACTCCATTGCTAAGCTGGGCAACCATAAGCCACATGTTATCAGAAGCAATTCATTTGGGCGGCATGTTACAAACATGACAATTAACAAGCAATAACACATCACTGAAACATGGCAACAGGCCTTGTAATTTCACTGATTTTTCCCACAATCCAAACTCCCTCCTCACAGCACTACACATAACAATCCTCAAAATTATCTCAATTTTAACCCAATCAATCTACCTACTTCTCATAAGTTCTCAATTCATCACAACTCTAATATAATTACTGTATTAAATCTCACAAACAATTTAGAAATATTTCCAAATTACTAGAATTTTATGGAATCAAGAACCACCCACCTCGATTTTAAGCTAAAGGGTTTGATTTAGGGTTAACTGGGCGACCTTGCGACCATGTTCGAGTCTCTTTCTTTCCTGGTGTTGCTAGCCAGATTATCTCTTCCTCCCAGACACTACTATTGCTTTGTTCCCATCGTTGTTATTCTCCTTCGGCCCAGCTTCTTCCTTCCTCTCTTGGTCTCAATTTTTGGCCGTCAAAATTCATGCTAGTTCGTCGATGGTGGCGAACATGCAGGTGGCGTTTAAGGTTACAAAACCCTAGCCACTCGATGTCTCACTCACGTGGCACTAGGACTCGTGCTTGGCCAGCTTAAACGCTATGAACTGGCGACCACCGTCGAACCTCGTCGGCGACCCCCCTTTATCTCTCCTCTCACTCTAGCTTGCTATCTTCTCATTTTGCCTCCTCTCTCTTTCAAGCTGGGGGTTGAAGATAGGAAGCAAGGCATTCAACCCTGGTTCTGGTTCCTGACAAGGCAAAGGATCTAAGCCCCTTTTTCCTTTTTTTCTTTGGGTGTGACTAATTAAACTTAAGGCGAATTTAGGTCTAGGCAGACCAAGACCACTTAGCTAATATCACATGATCGCCTTGCCCTAATTTTAATAAACTTGCGAATTTCACGAATTTACGAACTAAATTGAGAGGTTCCAAAAGCTAATCCACATAAATTAATAAATTGAACTAAGGCATAAAATTTGGTCTCATATAACTAATATGTATAAAGTGTAGCTACTAAGATGAAGACTTTTGATAATTAACTATAGCCTAAATTTCTGGGCTATTAGACCCCCTTAAAAGAATGTCGTTCTCAAAATTCTAAAGTCCACAGTTCAGTCATACACAACATGCAAATACATATGGTACAATCTAACAAAACTCACAATAGAATCCAAAATCTTGCTTTACAATTAATTGCATCTTTCAATCAGAAAAAGAAGGTTGTGGTATCCAGTCTCCTCTTTGCCAGTCCTCTTCAATCGCCTACTCACTCTATTAAGGCATCGAGGGAAAACCGCATCGAAGATAGGCAAATGAGATGGCATGGATAACTATATTAAACATATTTTAAGATGAACATAGGCCTGCAATCTTATATCTAAGCACTATCCACATGGTGGCCAACAAATTTATGTAAATACGTCGATATGACTTAGTATCTAAGGATTTCATGTATAGCAAGTCAACCAGAACAAATTAAGATCATACCAAGGCAGTCAACTAAGTTAAGTTCATTCAGAAGCATGAAGTAATCGAGCTATTTCAGAAACAAGTTAAGTAACCAAAGCGTCTCAATTCTACAACAGAGTAATAGAGACGTTAGATTGCATCACGTTAAACACAAAGACACTCCACACAAGATCTGAAGCCACAATGAAATCAAAGAAACTCAACGACTCAACATCCTTAAGATAAGAAGAATAGACAACATCAACCAACCTCGTAGGCATATGGCATACAAACTACTAAGGAAAATACATGGAATTATTAATCTAGAAAGTGAACAAGCGACTTGGGGGAAAATGGTCTAATAGGAGCACAAGACAATAGGCAGGGAGGGTTCCACATATAACTTGTACCCAAATTATTTAAATGGGGTGGTAAGGTTGTTTCCAGGTAAACGTTGGGTTGGCTTCAAGTACCTGTATCCAACAACGTATTTATAACATGACTACTAAGTCAGTTTCCTGGAATATACTATTTTAGATAAAGGTCGTCACTAATGAGGCCTCTAGCTCTAATGGTTTATAGAATATGACATGGAAAGTAGAATAGAGTTAGCATGGTAGTAAACCAAAGTTTCTAGGTCAATGCCTCACATTATATTTACATCGGCAATTACCAAAATGGAAAATCTCTAGTGAGGGTGCATAGTTACAAGACAATCAAACACGGCAACTAATAGTTTAGCTGATTAAAAATTCTATCATAGGGTCTCCACATGAAATTAATTATCTCTAACTCAAAGAACATACAAACAGAATGACATGCTCATAGACACAGCACTAAGCTCTTTGCAACTCTTTAGAATATCAAGAGTATATATCCCAACACAAACAAGTCACATCATAGCGTATACTTCGACCAAATAACATCGACAATCATATTTTGTAGCTCAATTGTCAACATAGACTTTGTTATGACTGTAAATATGCTGAGCTCATTATCATGTTTATCGAGATGCTAATAAGTAAGCATATTGATAAGTGCTTATAGTATACATCATTTTAAAGCTATTTTGCTTCATTTTTAGGAGAATTATGTGTCAATTCATACTCATATTCTCGATTTATGTTTGGGTATGATTGTTTGATATGTGTTATAGTATTTTAGGCCTTTTTACCCAGCGTTTTACCCTTAATGGATGTATTTTGACCTCCCCCATAGACACCTATGTGCTGCTACGCCCATGGAGCAAGAAAAGAGCAGAACACTAGTTCCAGCCAAAGCCACGGTCGGACCGTGGTACTTGCCACAGACAGTGGTGATAGGTGAAACTATTGTCTCCTCATTTTTCTTCGGCTATGTGGTTGAGAACGTCCTGGTTTTCCAATAAAAGGGCGTCATGCGGCAGGAAGAAGAGAGTAAGCAAGAGTAGCATAGTTTATCTTCTTTCTCAATTTTTTTTTAGTATTAGATTCTTAGTTTGATTATTTCTTTGGTGAGAAATCTTGAGCGTGAGTGTTTGAGTTTGAGACGGTTTTTGAAGCCCTTGGTTGAAGGCTATTCTCAATCAAGCCCTTCCGATTAGATTTTACAAAACGTTGGTTAGTTGTTTAATACTTAATCATGAATGAGTAGTTTAATTTTTTGTATAGGGATTTATTAGTTTATGAAAGTGTACTTGGATCAAGTTTTAATCTAAAGAATTGTGCTTAATCTCATGATTCGTTTCATTGCGCTCTATCGAGTAATTATCATATTATGAGTGGATTTTCGGACAAAGTTTGCTTGCGTACTTGAGGTAATTGAGTGAAAGACCAAAAGGTGACATTTGATTGTTGGACTGCTTGATAAAGCCTAATGTTGAGTCATCTCGAAAGAGAGACTTACATGTTAGCAGGATATAGAAAGTAATCAAAGATGTTTAACTTAGATTAAGGCAAATTAGCTCAAATGAATGACTTTTACTTAGTTTAGGCAAATTTGGTTGAGTTCGAAAGAGTAAACTAAATTTTTTGGATTGATTGGAATTTCTCGAGATTAACCGATTAGAGAAAAATACATGTTTGTCAGTTTGATCTAATCGCTTATCATAACTACATGAATTCCTAGGCAATTTTCCTTAATTGATTCAAAATGAATTAGAAATTGTTAAATCGAAACCATTAGAATTAGAATTTTACTTAGTATATTCTAATAGACGAGACTCGATAGATTACGTTAGTCTCTGAGGAATGATATCTTTTTATCTATACTATGACTATTCGTGCACTTACGGCAGTGGTCAAGTTCTTGGCCCCATTACTGAGGACTAGACTGTTAACTATTGAGTTAGTCTTACGAAATTAACTAAGTATTTTATTGTCCTTTACTTTTATTTTCTTTTTATTTTTTTTTGTTTGATTGTGCTAGTAATGTTGGTGATAGTGCTTACAGGAATTTTTCTCTATTTATACAAAGTCTAATCTTGTATGAACCTGATCCTGAGATTGAAAGGACTTTATGCTTAAGGAGGAAGAAGTAAGGGATTGAAGAACAAAGACGTGAGGCAAGAAGGAATCCAACAAACATGGCGGGAGGAGGAGGTGACCAAAGAAGATCACTTCGAGATTTTGTTACCCCCAGAGTTCAAGGGATTGCCTCAAACATCGCTCGCCCTACTATTGATGCCAACAATTTTGAGCTCAAATTGGCACTCATTTCGATGGTGCAACAATCCCAATTCGGAGGAACGCCTTTGGAAGACCCGAATCTACACCTCTCGGTCTTTTTTGAGGTGTGCGATACGTTGAAACTGAATAGAGTCTCCACTAATGCGATTCACCTGCGCTTATTTCCTTTCTCATTAAGGGACAAAGCAAGGGCTTGGTTACACTCCTTACCATCTGGATGCATTACCACTTGGGACGAGTTGACAAGAGCCTTCCTCACTAAGTTTTTCTCTTCGAGCAAAACAGCAAGCTTGAGAAATCAAATCATCAACTTCATGTAAAAAATAAAGGGGCACTCTACGAAGCCTAGGAGTGGTTTAAAGATTTGTTGTGCTTATACCCCCATCATGGTTTTCAGCGTTGGATGATTATCCAAGCCTTTTATAATGGCTTGACCTAATCTGTAATGTCTACTATTGATGTGACGATAGGAGAAACCTTGATGAACAAAACTGAGGATGAAGCCTATACCCTAATGGAGGAGATGTCACTTAATAATTTTCAATGGTCCACAGAATGAGACCAACCCAAATGGGTTAAAGGTAAGCTTGAAGTTGATACGCTTACTTTTCTTTCTGCTAAAGTAGATGCTATGGCTCAAAGACTGGACCGAATGAATGTTAATACCGTGAATTCTAGTACCCCTTTTCCTTGTGAAATTTGTGGTTCTATTGAGCATGTAACTTTAAATTGTCAAGTTGGGAGTCCTTTTTCCCAAGACCCTGGTGAAGTTAACCATATTCAAAACTTCAACTTAAGACCAAACAATGATCCTTATTCTAGTACCTATAATCCGAGTTAGAAGAATCATCTGAATTTCTTCTATAGGTCTAATCCAACTCATCAAATATGCCCCCTATGAATGCTACACCACCCCTTGGTTTTCAAAGACCTCTTTTCCCTTCTCAAGTGCCTTGAAAGTCTAATTTAGAAGTAATGATGGATAGTATGTTTATGGCACAACAAAAACATTATACGTATATTAAGTAATTAGCTTCAAAGGTTGATGTGCTTACAACTCATAATAGGATGTTGGAAGTCTAGATTGCCCAAAAAGCTAGTTTTTCATTTACAACCCCAGAGAGATTTCCTAGCAAGCCCGAACCTAACCCGCATAAGCATTGCAACTGTGTAACCTTGAAGGAAGAAGTAGAAGACTTAGCTGACCCTGAGGATATACCAATGGAAGAGGGTAAGGAGATAATCATGGCTGGAAGTAAGGAAATGAACAATGGTGGCAAGACTGCTACATTGTTAGAGAATGAAATTATAGAGTTTCCCACAATTTTTCCCCCTAAGATCCCTAACCCAGGTAGTTTTTCTATCCCTTATATTGTGAAAAAATGAAAATTGAGATAGCTTTATGCAGTCTAGGTGCAAGCGTTAGTATAATGCCACATTCTTTGTTTCATAAGCTTCACCTATGACCATTACTAGCCGCCCCTTTTCACTACAATTAGCTAACGGTTAGGAGATGCAACCCAGAGGTAGACTGGACAATGTGCCAGTCAATATAGGAGACATTTGGGTGTTGGAGGACTGTATTATAGTTGATAAGTCTGAGACCGATGATGCTCAAATTATTCTAGGTCGGCCCATTTTGGCTACAATTGGTTGTCACATTGATGTAAGAAAGGGATGGGTTACATTTGAAGTGGAAGGGCGCCATACTGTGCTTTGTCATGCGAAGGAAGATGTAGTTTCTCCTAGTTCTCCTTTATTGGATGCATTACCCCTTTCCCCTGAGATTGACATGGAGGATGTCTTGAATTGTGAAGACCCTCCTAATTCTGACTGAATTTTTTATGAGGACCTCGACCAAAGATATGTTAAGGTGGAGTTAGTTGCTCCTATGCTACGTAACACGCTCAAGATTGAGGTCCTTATTCCCGATGAGTCTTCTATAAGCGATTATTAGAGGTTCGCGTAAGCTGTTCTCGCTATTCCACCTATAGAAGGATTTGATGTAGATTTTTATTTGGGGATTGAACAAGTTGATCGTGATCCGCCTGATAGGCCGTGCACTTTGTTTTGTACACAGATAATGCATTATGGCACCATGTCATGAAAACAAAGGACCTTCAACCAGAACGCTTTGGGAGGCAACCCAAGTATAGAAGAAGGGTCAAGCTCTTGACCTTAAAAGAATACTTCTGAGGAGGCAACCCAAGATCTTTTCCTTTTTTTTCTTTTCTTAGGTTTTATTTTTACTATTTTTGTAGTTGATGCTTATTTTCAAAAAAAAAGAGAGAGAAAATAGAAACTATGAATAAAATGTTTGGCACCATGGCCAGGCCCCCAGAACCACGGTCGTGGAGTGCCACCTAGAAGAATCAAAAAAACAGGGAACCAGCAAACACCATGGCCAGACCGTGGCGAGCCCCCAGTCTGTGGTGTACTGTTATGGCTTGCGATCTAGGTTCTTGACCGCGGTGCCTACTCATTTTCTTGATAATTCATCTTCAACCTCGAGTTTCTCTCTCTTTGCCTCCATTTTCTCTCTCTAAACCCGCCATAGCTAATACCTTCAATCTTTCCTCATTTATTCTCCATTTTTACTTATTTTCACCCAAAATCATTCCTTTTCACTCAATCTTTTCTCTTTTCCCACAAGTTTTATATCTTCCTTCTTCTTCTTTTTTTTTTCCTTCAAATTCATCTCACTTCACTCATCCAACATACCCATCTTTTTCTCTATCTTATTATTCTTCTTTTTACTTAATTTCTTCATTTTCTTCTTCAAATTTTTCTTATTTAGTTTTAGTTTTGGTTTTTGATTTGCTTTTTGCAACAATGGCACCAACCAAGAGACACAGAAGCACCAAGGAGATTAGTTCTTTAAGTCAAGCACCACCTCAATCTCAAAGGACATCCCAAACCTCTACCAACACGCGTGCTAGAGGTAACATTCCTGACCCTCTTGGTTTGACACATTCTGATCATGTTGTTAGATATGATGGCTTGAATGAACCCATGGTTATATATAGTAACTAGATATTATGATGAGGAACTGTTAGCTCGATTAGGAATGCTAGATGATATTAGATGGTTGTTTGCACGAGGTGGTATGGGACACTTTTTAGAAATCAAAGAGCATACATATCAAGACTTAACCCTGGAATTCCTAAGTACACTCCATGTTGAGGTTACTAGAGGACCTCAATGTCAAGTCAGATACACATCGTTTTATTTGTAGGGTCAATTTTATGAACTGAACTTAGGTACCTTTAATAGAATCTTCATTTTTCCACCTAGTATGAATTTATCGAACCGCTAAGTCCCTTGCGAATTCAACCCGAATGCATTTTGGGGCGAACTTTCCAGGAGTGTTAGGTACAACACTAGTCCATTGAAGTTCACCCATATTAACCCTTGCATTAGAGTAGCTGAGTGCATCTTGGCTTGTTCCCATTTTACTCGACACGATAGTCTCAATGTCCCGAGATTATCAGAATTGTACTTCTTGTCCTTTATGCTTGATGGTGTCCAGCTTGACCCCAGTTCCTTTTTAGCTAGGCAATTGCACAGTGCTACTATTAGCACTAAAGGTAGGATAGCTATTGGTGATATTGTGACTACTATTGCTAAATTTTTAGGTGTTGAACCCAATCTTGAGGATAGAATTTCCACATCCAAGCGGCTTGATCAAGCCACTTTTGAAATTATGAACTTTTATAAAATTCAGGCTGGGCATTTGTGTTGGATTTACCGTGTGGACTAGCTTTTACCGCTTTTCAATGTCGATCGAACCACCTTACTTCACCGAGCTGACCTTTATTGGGTGCCTGGTGATGAGGAGGTTGTTCGACCTGCACCCCATCATCCAGCCTCTCGTTCTAGACAAGTAGGACCTGGTTCTTCCTCTCAACCACCCCTTCCTGACTATGCTGACCTCTAAGACACCCTTAGATCCATTTAAGATGAGCAAATTTTCCTTCGAGCATTTGTTACCTCTGAGAACACTGCTCTTCGAAACTTTGTCTAAGAGGGCTACGATGAGCTTCGTGGAATGCTTGCTGCCCAGACACAGTATTTCTAGGACTATAGGGTATATCTAGAGATCTGGCGAGATTGGCATATCTCTTATGGCTAACCACCCCATCCTACACCACCACGTCCTTTCTGATTGCTCTGTGCGACTCCCCTTCCCTTTTTCTGTCTGTGCCCACATTGAGGGCAATGTGTGATTCAAGCATGGGGGAGTTAGTCGTTATATTTGGCGTCTGATGCCTGTTTTGGTTTGGTGTGATGTGCTTGTATATGTTGTTTGCGGTAGTTTTTGAATTTTTTTGATTTAGGTTTTCATTTTCTTTAGTGGCAAATTTAGTTTTCTTTTTCATTCTAGGTTACATTTTAGTTTTTTGTACTATTTTAGTTTGCATTATAGTTTGCATTATGAGCATGCATTAAAAAAAAGCAAAAAAAAGCATTAAAAAAAAGGAGCAAAAAAAGCATTAAAAAAAGGAGGAAAAAGAGCATTAGAAGTAAAAAAAATCCTCTAATGATAATCTTTATAGATTTATTAGATTTCTATGGTTTAGTTTGGTCCTTTGATTCGTCCAAATTATGCATAAAAATGTTTGTGAATGAGTTTTCAAAATGATCTCCATGTTTTGACCACATGTTAGATGCGAGTCGATTAACCCCATGAGTTTTTAAATGAATTTTGGCATGTATTTACTAGTGAGCTAGTTTTAACCTTGGTAGACATGTCGGGAGATTTTGAGCTTTTAGAGGCTATTTATCAATTCAATCTCATGTTTCTTTCATGTGTGGCTCTTCCTAACGTCATTTCTCTAGAACTTGCTTTGATTCTCATTCAAGATCACATTTTACATATCCATTTAGGCAATATGATTGAGGCTTTTTTTTTCTTTGATTTGTCAAACCCCATAGGATAATAGCTACCTTTGTTGTGTATTATGTCCCATGCTAGCCCCCTTGAGCCTATATCCAATTTTTTATGATTTGAACCTCCTATTATACCCCATGGCCAAATATATGTCTTACCCTTAAGTCAAGACTAGAGGAGCGTTTCTTTTGTTTGCATCAAATTTGATAGGGCACTAGTAAGGAGGACTGTTATCTTTTAGTGAATTTTGGCTGTTTGGCAAAGGGATGTGAGATTTTGATAAATCCCTTGTTTCATTGTACAAAGTTTGAAGAAGAGTTGAAATTTAAAGTTCGTTATGGATTTTCCCTTGGCTATCCTTTTTGGAAAAAAAAAAGAAAGGAAAAAAACAGAAAAGAAAAAAAAGAAAAAAGAAGAAGAAAGTGTTAGCCTTGTTCGAATTGTAAATTCTTATGATTTTCAACTCTTTCTCTTTTTAATATGGGATGTATTTTGTTGATAAATTGCAATGGTCTAAGAAGGATGTAGTATGATGCATTGGAATTGTTTAGCTCTTTGTCTCTAGCTTCTAGCTCCTCATTTCCAAAACATTTGTTCCCCTCTTACCTTTAGCCATGCCCCCATTACAACCCTATGAAAGTCCTCATGATTGTCTAGTGTGTTTACATATTGGTGATGGCAAATTCGAGAGTCTTGTCAAGCTTCTGGTAGATTTGAATCTAAGGAATAAGAATTGAGAGAAACTTCATTATTATTAAACACATGAGTGATGAGAGCTACATAACTATAGTGAGATTCTACCGACCTTGTTAGCCTTACTTGTTTCATATATTGAAATAACTATATTTGACGATTTGGTAGATTGATTCAAGTTTCACAGTATGGTCTATCAAAAGGTTTTCGAAAATTTCATTCCCTAATGTGTTTGTTAATAATTTATATATCTTTTTGGGCTACCTTTGGATCAGCTTTACCATTTGAATATTACTTATATCTATCCTGAGGAGGTTTTATATATTTTTTTAATTTTACCATTGTTTGAGGACAAGTAACAGTTTAAGCATGGGGAAGTTTGATAAGTGCTTAACGCATACATAATTTTAGGACTATTTTGCTTCATGTTTAGGAGAACTATGTGCTTACTGTTATTATTTATACTCCTATTGTTAATTTATGCTTGAGTATGATTGTTTGATATGTTTTGTAGGATTTTAGGCCTTTTTACCCAACATTTGACCCTTAATGGATGTATTTTGACCTCCTTCATGGACACCTATGT
Organism: Lophocereus schottii; assembly: GCA_002740545.1. Classification (NCBI taxonomy): domain Eukaryota; kingdom Viridiplantae; phylum Streptophyta; class Magnoliopsida; order Caryophyllales; family Cactaceae; genus Lophocereus; species Lophocereus schottii. The sequence goes on along the minus strand of NCQV01058784.1, from coordinate 3,441 downwards.
GCTGCTACGCCCATGGAGCAAGAAAAGCAGAAAACCAGTTCCACCCAAGACCACGGTTGATCCGTGGTGCCTGCCACGGACTGAGGTGAGAGGTGAAACTATTACCTCTTCGTTTTCCTTTGACTGTGTGGCTGAAAACATCCTAGTTTTCCTATAAAAGGGCGTCCTGCAGTAGGAAGAAGAGAGAAAGCAAGAGTAGCATAGTTTATCTTCTTTCTCAAATTTTTGTTTTTTCTAGTTTAGATTCTTAGTTATTATTATTTTGGTTAGAAATCTTGAGTGTGAGTGTTTGAGTTTGGGGCAGTTTTGAAGTCCTTGCTTGAAGGCTTTTCTCAGTCAAGCCCTTCCGCTCAGATTTCGCAAAATGTTGGTTAATTGTTTAATCCTTAATCATGTGTGATTTGTCTACGGATTTAGTAGTTTATAAAACTGTAGTTGGATAATGTTTTAATCTAAAGAATTGTGCTTATTCTCATGATTGGTTTGATTTCGATCTAATCAAGTAATTATCATGTTGTGAGTGAATTTTGGCCAAATTTTGCTTGCACATTTGAGAGAATCGAGTGAAAAACTGAGGGGTAACATTTGATTATTGGACTTCTTGATAAAACCTGATGTTGAGTCACCTCAAAAGAGAGATTTGCATGCTTGGAGGACATGGAAAGTAATCGAAGATATTTAACTTGGATTAAGACAAATTAGTTCAAGATAATGACTTTTGCTTAGTTTAGGCAAATTTGGTTGAGTTCGAAAGAATAGATTAAATTTTCTTGATAGATTGCAGTTCCTCAAGATTAAATGATTAGAGAAAAGAACATGTTTATCATTGTGATCCGATTGTTTATCATAACTACATGAATTCCTAGGCAATTTTCCTTAATTGATTCAAAATTAGTGAATTAGAAATTGTTAAATTGAAATCTATTGACTTGGAATTTTACTTAGCTTATTTTGACAAGACTCGATGGATTACATTAGTTCTGGAGGAATTATATCTTTTTATCTATACTACGACTACCCGTGCACTTGAGCAATGGTCACGTATAGACATGCGAATGCAATTTCCTAGGGTAGGAGAATGATAGCATGTCAACCTAGCAGCTAGAATGACTAGCATGGGGATTTTCCACGCAAAATGAACAAAATATAACCAAGCCACAATGGCAACATGCATAACGACCGATAAAACCACAACTCGAGGGTTTCCATAAGAAGTACTACGCCATACAAGAAAGTCCTTGTGTAAAATTTAACACAAGGAAACTTAGGCATTCCATGTCACCATACCCATACGAACCATGTCAACCATCGGCTAACCTAGCTTTTTCAATGGGTAGAGGATTAAGAATTCAATTATGACAATGAGTGCACTAGTATATCATCCTATTAAACACAGAAATTACAAGGATAAACATATGTTCGCAAGCTCATGTGGTCACAACATCATATTATTGGATATAAGCGAAACCTTCCATTAAATGCTNNAACATGAGGAGATATTAGGTATGCAGCTCAAATAATGATTTCATGACCATACTAGGTAGCTGACCACATGAGTCAACTAATTCANTGAGTCACCCATAATCCAAGCTACAAAACAATAAAAATCGCATTTACTTAGCAATTTATAAACGAGAACATTAATGAGCCCTTCATGGAAACTCTAAGTAGATGTAAGCTTCTATGTGCCTTACACTATACGCCATGCTACATTAGCACTTAAAACATGCAAGGTCACATCACTGTTACGCGAGAAGACCCCTAGGCATCTGCATGTAATTATAAACCTTAAGGAGTCACAGCATGGGAGAAGGGGTTCGCTTCTAAGGAGTTCTGGCTTTCAGGTTTCACATAATACTTCGAGAAGCACTGATACTATATGGATCATTCATCCTACTAGGTGACATCCATGCTGTAACAATTCTAAAGTCTGTCAGGTTCTTTCTCCCTTTTCTTTCTAGGTGCTTTGAGGTTTTATATATATGAAATGCTCCCAATCCAAGACAACAATAACGGTCCCTATGACAGAAAGCGCGTCACATGATTGACACAGAAGTAGTTACATGATGAAAAGCAAGGAATCTAATATGTAAATAACACCGAGCCACCAAGTATAAAATAGTAACAAAAGCATACAGGCGACAACCACAATCATACTAGATGATGGGAAATACACTTATGCAATGAGCAAGAGGGGTGCACCACTATTACTTAAATTTGCATGCATATATATAAAATTCTCACTTAATCCCTCTAAACAATTCAGAATTCCAAACGGAAGGTACCATCTACTATGACCTCCAAATTTAGAGAATAATTTTTAATCACTTTCATTACGGCTTATAATTAGCAAGTCCAGAGAGATGCACTTCTTGGGATACATACATTCACAAACAACATCCAATCACATATAAGGACACACACTCATGCATTTTGTTATGACGTGTAAGGTTTTGATGATAACAAATCTAAGTGTTGTTGTTATTCCAAACAGGCTCTCCAAACAGGTTCTTACTGCTGTTCTCAATGTCTTAAACTTGTTTGACTAATGGTTGACTAAGAACAGGTACTCAAGTCAGCGATATAAGTGCAGCCGTGAGGAACAGGTCCTGTGAAGTGTTTGAAGCAGCAAATTCGTCTCTCTACAAGATGACTGGTCATTATAACAAGATGTCTTGATTTGATTTAGATTCTATATTTTTAGACTTTGTTAATATGTCAATTAGAAAGTCTTAACTTACCACTTACTTGAAACGGTTTTGCTTTTTGAAAAATATTTCGGATCACCTTTCAAAAGAGTCCTGGAAACTGGGTGGTCAGGATGTTTCTAGATTAAGCTGCGAAAAAATGATTTCACACGATTTTTCTCTCTCTGATTTTGAGCAGCTTCTCCAAGATTTGCAAGCAGGATTTTTTGAGGAGTACCTTACCCCTTACCCTAAATCGGTTATCAAAATCTAAGGGGATTTGTAAAATCTTTTTGAATAAAAAGGATCTTCAACTTTTGGCAAGTGGATAAGGTTGTTGAGAAAATCATGGGCTAGAGGATGAAACCGTGTTGCTGAAGAATCACTGCCTTAAGCAATTAAGGAACTCTTACCAGCTTATGTTACCTCACCCCTTGCGGTTAAAGGAATCTATCTCCTTTAGAAATTTTGGTTTCCAAAAATTTGAGGAATTGTTTTTACCAAGCACTATATAAAGTCGCTTCTTACAACTTAAGATGCATCAATTTTCAAAGGCAAAAATTCAGTGTTCATGAGCTTAAAAGTTTCAAAAGAAAACCATGTCTAGTGAGTGAGTTATTTGAGCTTTCAAAGTTGGCATACTAGGACTTCATTGTACCCTATATTAGCTTGGATGAGAAGCATTGTAATAGGGTGGTTTTTCTTTATATTTCTCTGTCACGAAAGTGAGTTGAGTGTGTGTCCAAATCAAGGG
>NCQV01058783.1:18521-41316 GCA_002740545.1 Lophocereus schottii | reverse complement strand
TATGGCTACCAGAGTAAACACGTGGCCACAGAGGAGAATGCTTGAAATATCCTATCACATCGAGCCCCCACGCATGGAAAGGCCAAGATAATATGGTTGGGTGGAGTAATTGTGGTGGCTGGTGGATGAAATCTTCATGTATTTGAAAAGCTTGGCATGCTTTTACAAATTTTACAGCATTTTGAACCATAGTTGGCCAATAACAGCCCAACCTTTTGATTTGATTAGCAAGTTTTGGACCAACCTGATGAGCAGCACATACCCCAAGTTGAACTTCATTTAGGACATAAGTTGCTTCCTCCCTTGACAAGCATCTAAGTAATAGCCCATCAAAAGCTTTCTGATATAAGGTGTCATTTTTAAATGTAAACCTTATTACTCGTTGTTTTACATCTATCTTTTTCTTTAGATCAGTACGTAGAATGTCATACGGATGTACTCGATAAGAAGTTACCTCCAGTGTGTCTCTTCTTTGATCTCAAAAATGGAGACCACATTTGTTTCTTCTGTTTCATCAAAACGATCTGAGGATGAGGCCAACAAATGACGTTCCCCGATTGTTATTTGAATTTCTCTTTCATCAGGGAGTGTCAGTGAAGCACTCAACTTTGCTAAGGCATCTGCTTTATCATTCTCAGATCTTTGCACATGGTTAACCTATACCTAAAGGAATTGATTTATAAGGCTTCTTGCCCCTTGGTAAAGAGGCAATAATTTGGCATTTCTTACTTCATACTAGCCATGTGTTTATCAGATGATTAATTGAGAATCAACGAAATACTTCCAGTTGGTCAATATGCATTTTAAGGGCTAACTCGAGGCCAATGATGAGTGCCCATATTCAACTATATTATTTGAACATATCTCGAGGAGAGAGAACGAATATGGGATAAGTCCTTCTAATGGTCTAACGAATACAATCGCTACTCTGGCTCCCTGACTCTTTACTGCCCCATGAAAATATAACTGCCAAGTTTAATTTCAGCGAAGATGACTTCATCATCTGGAAGATCATCGGGTAGTTCCTCATTATCTGGACACGGATGTGCTGCTAGGAAATCAGCTATGGCTTGTGCCTTTACTGCCTTTTGAGGCATGAACTTGATGTCGAAAAGGGTCAAAAGCATAACCTATTTAGCCAATCTCCTTGGTAGCATGTGTTTAGATAATATATACCTTAACGAATCCGCCTTCGAGACCAAAATGATTTGATGGGACAAGAGGTAGTGTCGTAATTTTTGAACGGCAAAAGCCAAGGCAAGGAAAATTTTCTTCATGGAGGAGTAATTTACTTCAACACCCACCATTGTCCTGCTGATATAGTACAAGGCATTTTCTTTGGCTTCATTATTACATTGAGCCAACATGGCCCCTAAAGACCGTTCGAGGGCTGTTTTGTATAATATAAAGGGTCTTTCTTGTACTGAAGCCATTAGGACAGGTAGTTTTCTTAGGTACTATTTCATGCTTTCAAAAGCATTTTGACAAGCCTGATCCCATATGAAGGATGTGTTCTTTTTTAGGAGTCTTATGAAAGGTTGACACTTTCTTGATAAATTTGAGATGAACCATCATATGTAGGCCAATCTTCCTTGTAAACCCTACAATTCTCTTAAGTTTCTCGGAGGGGGAATTTCGATTATAGCTTTGACTTTGTCGAGGTCAATCACAATCCCTTCTTTTCGAACCACAAAGTCGAGAAATTTTCGTGAGGTGACCCCAAATGCACATTTTAAGGGGTTCATCTTGAGCTAATGTTGAAGAAGCTTTTCAAAGACCTTTCCTAGGTCATGTGGGTGATTTTCTCTATCTTGTGTTTTTACAACCAAGTCATCGACATAACATTCAATGAGATTGTAGAGAAAATCATGAAAAATGATCGTCATGGCTCTCTAGTGGGTGGCTCCGGCATTTTTCAAACCAAACCGCATTATTATATAGCAGTATATGCCTTGTGCTGTCTGGAAGGTCGTTAAGTCCTCACCTTCGGGGTCCATTTTGATTTGATTGTACCCCGAGAAACCATCCATGAAGGGGCAAAGCACCAAACCCGATAGTGGCATCCACTAGAATGTAGTGATTGGTAGTGGGAATCATCCTTGGGACATGCATTATTGAAATCCCTGAAATCCACACATTTACGAAGTTGACCATTCATTTCCGAATGGGGATAATGTTAGCCACTAAGTTGGGTATTGAACTTACCGAATGAAGTTAGCCTTTATGAGCTTGTCTACGTCAACATTAATTTGGTTTGTCAACTCAAGACGAAAGTGTCGCTCTAGTGGAAATAGATAACTTGTGAACAACAACATTTGGATCCAAGTCCAGCATGTCTTGATAACCCCAAGCAAGTTCGTCTTTATATTCTTAGAGGAGTTGTTCATATTGTACCACTTCTTCATCATTTAGCATGGCACTCACAAAAATTCACTTGGGATCGTTAGTTGTTACCAAATTTATCTCCTGCAGCTCATTAATTGTGGCTTGTCCACTGTCTATCATCTTTGGTGGTGCTAGTTGAATAGCTTTCACAAAATCCTAATAGAGCTCTTGTCCTATAGGAATTGAGTTGCCTTTTGGCCATTCAGGCGAATCATCTTGAACTTGAACTTCACCATACATTTGAGAGTTTATCGTGGTTACCCGTTTATGTTTGGGTGATTATTGAAAAGGAAGATCATAAAATTAAGCATCATCCTCGTCTTTGATAGAAACAACATTAACTTTGCTTGGTCGACTTCATTTTGTTCACGAACCCAAACAAAGTTTCTAGACTGCTACCCCTTCTCGTTCAACTTCCACTTCCTCTGCTTTCTAACTTGCATGTTCTTTTATTTGGGTTCATTAACTTTCCCAAGCCTTTGAAAAACTGAGACTCGAGGTTGGACATGCTTGTTCTGCGAGAAAAACTCTTGTTCTTGGTGTGTGAAAACCAAGTCATTTGTTGTAAGGGCTTTGAGAACTCTGCCATCATGTGATGTATGAAGATTTTTAGAGTTGTCTCATTGAAACGATCCTTTCAGGACTCCAGCTTCATGAGAGAAGTTTACTTACTCATTGGTTACAACAAATCTCCTTTTATTGCCTTTTTCCCCCCTATTTTGAGATGATAATGGCCCTCCTGAAGGGGAAGTGCCTGAAGTAGATGCTGCTGTGAAGGGATTTGAAGAGCTTCCTCTTAATACCACTCTTTCATTATCGAGTGATGTTCTTATGACTAAGTTTTCCTTGGGCATTGACTGCTTATTTCTTCTAAGGGAAAAAGTGTAACTTATGACCTGGGAGTTCACAATTTTCCTTACCAGTGTCAAGGCCTTTTGTCTAACCCTTCTTTTCTTCTTGGGCGTGTATTTGAACCACACCTTTGATCATGGGGATTGATATTCCTTGCCTTCACTACCATAACTATTGACAACTCGAATGACCTTCTGAGGCAAAGTAAGACCCCTGGGCTTTTCTTTTTGATTGCCCCTTTCAGGTCTAAAGACACATGAGAAGTTTCAGAATCTAACGATTTGTAAAACTTGGCACCGGCATAATTAACGCCTTCCCCATGAAAAGGATTTGCATCCCCATGGGTTGTTTCCTATTACCACACTCGTCAATGTATTTCAGACTAGGGAAGAGTTGAGGCCATAGCCTTACTAGTATGGAGCAATGGTCATTCGAATAGGGAATTGTAAGAAGTATTACCATCTATTACATGAAAGAGAGCATCTGTGTAGAGGTCATCTAACTCAACTTTCAAAGCAATAGTGCCTAAGGTTTTCTGTCCCACCTAATTAAATCCTTACGTTGTGAGCAAAGTTAGGGACAACTGATTTGGTGTTATCCTATTGCCGTCGATACCCTTAACGGAAGAAGGTTAACTACAAAACCGCAATTAAGTAGAATCCGATTTATACTTGTATCCTGGATCATACCGGTGACATAGATAGGGCTGTTGTGATTTGCTTACCCTAATTAGAGGTCTTCATCAGAGAACGTTATGCAGGTCATGCATGCAGCACACCGGTTTAAAGGAGAGGATAACACCTAATCCACTTCAACAACGTCTACTTGGTCCTTATAGTCATCCGGGTCCATTAGCGCCTGAATAAGTGCCCTTCTTAGCTCCTTTGATGTTCGTAGAGTGTCATAAACACTTAAACATGTTAGGATTTGCTTGAGAAGGGAGATGAGATCATAACCGACCGTTTCCCTGTGAGATCCTTGGCGAACTTGAAATGGAACCGGATGGGAGGATCCATCTTAGAGTCTTTAGTCAACTCTTTGTCTCAAGTGGCACCTTTTGCTGTTTGAGCTTGATGAGAGTGCTTCTTTTCCATTTTTCTTCCTCGCATTCTCCAATGTTGGCGACTCCTTTAGTGATATTTCTTCCTCCTTCTCTTCCCTTGCCGATTTAGGTGGTTGGCGTTGATAACCAAACCCAAGCGTTATTTGATCCACTTCTTAAGTGGTATTTGTGGGCTTAACGTTCACCTCTTCACATTCATTAGCCCTTAAGATCATACAACATTGGATTACTTCTTCTTCGAGGTCATCATCCGAGGAGTCATTGCCGAAAAAACCTTTAGGGATGTAATCACCTAAAGTGAAAGGGGTCTTAACCCACGACACGTACTCCTCTTCGGAAGTTGTGTTTGGCTTCTTTTTGGCCCTTGATTTCTTCTGCTTATTCTTCCTATTTTTCTTTTGGGGCAACTTCTATCCTCTTATTTTATCTCCTGGGGCCTGAGACGCTTGGACCACTCCCTATCAAAATGGTCTTCTGCCAAAGTAGGTCTGCCACCTAAAGCCATCATCATCATCATCTTCTGATGGTGTGCATGCCTCTAAACTCTAGTCCATGTAGAAATCGTATAAGGTTGGTGCTACTAGTGAGGGAGGATGCATATCTGGATATGCGGATGCTATAGCTACATCATCATCAACAATGAACTTGATCGGGGCCGCATATGGTGGTAATGACGCCGTTGTAGTTCCTTTATTAATTTCTGAAGATGACGGGTAAGAGTCATCCTTCTGCTCAACCGTTGCAGTTGCATTTGATGATGCGGTGGGCCCTTTTGGTGGAGCTCCTTCTATCTCGATTTCTCCTCTTCTGATCATGTCTTCAATTATACCTTTAAAGAAAAAACCATCCTTTGTGGGATGACTGAGGACCCTGTGATATGGGCAATACCTAGGATCATTTGTCCTATTGAATTCAGCAGGTCGCTTTGATTATGGGAGAGAAAGGGCTTTTGTAGCTATAATCTCATCAAATATCCCTTGGACATCATCATTATCGAAGGCTTATTTCTTCTCCTTTCTTTCTTGATGGGTGAGCTGTCAGCCTTCGTCCTTTTACTTGATATTTTTGTTCACATTTCCACCATTGGTTGGCCTTGAGTTTGTTTTGACAAAGGTGGCCATTAACTCTTTTTTTTGATAGGCCTTTGGCCTTCTTCTTTCTTAGGTTGTGCAATTCTTTGATGGGCAAGTTGTCTTTCTACATTACTTACCTTAGACATAAGGGCATCAAAGTTTTTAGGCTTAGTAGTGCCAACGTATGTGGCAATTTAAGGGTCTAAATTGTGTGCATATATTTAAACTGCTGATTGCTCACTCATCTTTTTTGGGCATTGCAAGCTTAGATTTCTACATCTCATGATGAAATCGTTCACACTCTCATTTAGCCTGTGGCGTATGTCAGCAAGGTCTATTATAGAGACCTTCCTTTTTGAACTAATGAACTGGACCAGGAACGCCCTTTGAAGGTCATGCAAGCATACAATGAAGCAAGTTGAAGTTGGGTGCATGTAATGGTTGCCCCCTTTAGGGATTGTACAAACTGCCTAACTAGCAATGCATCATTCAAGGCAATTTAACCAAACGACAAGTAAAAATGGGCTAAATGTTCATGTGGTGACCCATTTATCCCGTTGAACTTCTCAAAGTTTGGTTTTTGATAACCTTTCGAAAACGGAATAGAGTCGTAATGACTTGGAGATGGGTTCCGATACCCCAACATGGGGGGGATTCATGGCTGCTTGGTGCTCTTTAATCCCTTGAGCTATCAACGCTTTGATATTTCACGGAGTGATAACTGTATTACTACTGTTAGCCTCATTATTTTTTCTCACCCTCTGTTTTCAAGGTGAGTAGCGAGATTAGCGATTTTGGCCCCTTTTTCTGCAAGCCTCCACTGTTGCTCTTGCGTTTGTTCCTCAAGGCTTGGCGTGCTAGTCACTAAGACTGACATGTTGTTGGCTTGATCATCTTGGCTAATTTGGCCTTGTGGAATACAAGTCGACAATTTCTCTTCATGAAAAAGAGTTTTGAGATCGTAAAAGGTAGGACTTGTAACCTCATCTTGTTCTTCGGGATGGTCCCTACCTTGGCTGAGGGTGGTAACAGAAGATTGCAAAGTCACCTAATTATATGTTAAGGCTTTATCCCCTGATCTTGTGACCGGGCCACTATAAGCTTGTGATCCAATCCCTTTTGAGGTCAGGTCACTTTGGTTTTGTGATCTGGAAAGCAATATTCTCCTACCTTGTGTAGGAACTGGAGGAGTAGTAGCCTCCTTGACTCTTAGGCTCCTAGGCACCATTGTAGGGGAGCTTAGGGCCGAAGGTTTAACGAATTTAACCTCCGGGGTTTCAGGTGCTGTTACCTCCTCTTAGTAGGAGGTCATCATCACCTCTTAGTTGAGAAGCTTTTTTAACTCCCGAAGTTCCTTCCCCAAATGGCTCAAGTTGAGGGATGCCTTATTGGCTCTACCCCCTTTTTGGTGGGCGTAGGAACCCAAACCTGACTTGGGGCTCAGTACCCGAGCTTTCCTCGGTGTTAAGCTAGAAACCCGATCCTGCCTTGGTAAGGTTGTGACTCGGTTTGCTGATGCTTCCCTTGTTAGGACTCCCCTCGGAGTTGGAAAGGACTTGCAGCGAGGAGCTGACACTGGATTATGCGGCATAGCCATTGATGGGCATGCTGTGAAATATGACCTTTGTTGAAAAACCCTCCTCAAAGTTGTTTTGGCTAGCTCCAGGGCTGGTGACAGAGCTAGCTTGGGTGCACTAGACTTAGCGCCGTGCTTGTCGGTTTTGCGCTTGTTGCACTTCAAGTTCTTGACTGCTTTCTTGGCTAACAGCATGTTGGTCATAGGTGCGGGCATGCTTGCCCTTTCGAGGCCCTGTAGAGGTTCCAATGAATTTGCCAATGAAAATTCAGCTAATATGGATCGTGGTCCCACTGGGAAGACCATTTGAACGTTTGTCTTTGCCTAGAACATCCCACGTTTGACCACAAAAGTGACAGGAAGCTCATTGAAGTTGATAGTGACTTGAGGTGCCATTTTTCGGAAACATCACACAAAAATGTAAACAACAGAAAGAAAGAAAATAACATATATTAGTCAAACATAAACAAATCGAAGATGAAAAGGAAAATAGGGTCCCATCGAGGATGTCAAAAATTATGTTGAGCAAAAATTTAATAAATAATAAATAATATACACAATACAACTTTCGACGTGTAAAAATGTGCATCGATTTACTTTTAGTACAACCCTATTCAAGAGAATAAACCTCCTTAATTACATCCCCTTCTCGGGCGACCACCCTTTGATTTCGACTTATTCTGTTTTATTTTTCTTTCTTTATTTTGTTTTGTGTTAATAAGACTTATAATTTGGATAGTCTATTGTCATTCTTTTAATATCAAAACTCCCGTATCCAAAACTTAATTGCATTAGATAGTAGCTGTGTAGGCACCCTGTAGGAAGGGTACTATACATACACATTCTTCATGTGCAGTCACTCTTTGGTTGTAAGATACACATGTACCTCTTTTATGGAGGATCAAACCAGTCGTAGTTCATTAAGATTTAACTTGGTTTAATTTGTATTTTAGTTTGGTTATGTTAATAAATATAATTTAATTTGATTTAATTTTGGAATTTATTTATATGGACTAAATTAATAGCTGCAAATTTGATCTAATTTTGTTGTTTGATTTTTAGCTTTGATAGCCAACTTATGTATATATATATATGTGTGTGTGTGTGTGTGTGTGTGTGTGCATGTGTGTGTGTTTATCCATTTCATGACCATTTTTATTTGTCGATTTGGCCCTGCCTGGAATCAGTATATACCTTTTTTTGACTTCCAATTGCATCCAAAAATTTATTTAAGGGCTTCCTATGTCCTCTTGATGAGATCAAATCGACGTAGTTCTTAACTCAAAAACTATTTTTTCAAGCTTTCATGAAGGAGGGGGGAATTTAGTGAGCTTGATTGTGTATTTGGCTCGGCTCTAATCGATTTTTCCGTACTTATGATTTTATAAAGATTTGTCTTTCTAAGAAGCTTGTTTTTTTTAAAATTTGCCCTAATGTGTAACGAAAAGTTACAAAACTGCAACGTTAGCTTTTTTGTTAAAGAGGGGGAAAGCAAATAATGGTTTTTGGTCCATTTCTTGGACCTGAAAATTTAAGGGGCTCGATTTCTATTTTGTAAGACGTGGCTTTTCATCATTTTAAACAGGTGAAGTGCAATTAGCTCAAAAAATTAACTTTTTGTGAAGATTTTATATGAGTTTAAATATGTTTGAGGGTGTCGATTTAGACTGAACCCGAAAATTTTATATCGGACTTCCTATGTATCCTTATTGTAATCAACTCATCGTATTTCTGGACCCAAATTTTATTTGGGCTTATGTCTTGGAGGGGGGAAATTTAGTAGGCTTGGTTGTATATTTGGCTCAAGTTTGGTCCATTCTGCCGTACTTATGATTTAAAGAAAAAGGATTCGACATTTTACGAAGCTCGGTTTTTTTATTTATTTTGGTTACGTAACGTGTAATGAAAAGTCATAGAAATATAACTTTAACCTTTTATTAAATAGTGGGAAATAAACAAGACTTATTTTGCTCCATTTCGTACACTTGAAAATTCAAGGGGGGGTTTGAGCCCATTTGAGGACTTCGATTTAGACTGAACTCGACAATATTTTATATCGAGCTTCCTACATATTTTTAATGCAATCAAGTCATCGTAATTCTAATCATTTATATATATATTGTAAATTTTGCTTAAGTAGATGAATTAAAAAAAATTACATACATCCACTCATAATTTATGACTATAAGCCCCTTTCATCTGGTTGAAAGTCACGCAAACAACTGAATCAGCTTGTGTTCATTTTCAACGTTGGCCGACTGCACAGTACTGACCCACCAACTGTCAACTTTTAATTTATTTATTTATGTTTGGCTTCTTTTTTGACAAATCAAACACTCAAAGTAATCCAATATCTTTGCCTCCGTACAGGAGTTCTTTATACAAAAATTAGTAGAATGTTCGGTCCCTCTCTTCTTTTCTTTGCTCATTCACATAGGGCAATTCAACAAAGCTATTTTGTTTTGCTTTTCATAATCCCTTTCCATTTACAGAATCAGCAGTTCCAGGTTGGATGCTATTGCACATAGCTCAACTTCTTAACTCATTTTAATCAGAGCACAACCTCTTTATCCTTCTCCCCCACAATTTTAGCATTTTTTGAACAGCCCATTCCCACTTGATTTGTCGAAACTACAAAAGATAGTATTTTTGTTTCATTTAAAAGTGAAATATTGTACGTGCAGCCTAGTTCAGTCATCTTTTCCCCCTGTTTGAAGATGACTAAGCTTTTCCGCCTTCTTGAGCAGGAGGATATGAATCTTCTACTTCAAATAGGTGGGCTTATAAGATGCATTACACCATCTCCATGTGTAGACGGGACGGTGAAACAAGTTTATCTTGAAGCCCAAACAGAGAACTGTAAACACATGAAATTTTCATCCCCTTATTTCTTTTTCTTTTAAGCGTCAAGGGAGAGCTGAAATGTGAGTTCATGAATCTGGCAGGATATGAGATTCAGCAAAATCCAAGGTTTTATGAGTCCGGCAGGACTCGGGATGCAGCAACTTCCTTAAATTGATGGGTCTGTACATAACCTAGGATCCCGAAGGATCCCATTTATTTGGGTCCCTAAGGACGCGGATTCTTGAAAGATTTAATTTATTTGGTGTCTCGAAGGACAAGGGATTCTAAAGAATCCAATTTTTGACGCATCCGGCAGGATCTAACTTCGGTTCAAAGTTGGGTATGACTTGAACTTGGTGTTGTGTTTTTTGTCTCCATGTCCAATTTTTGATCTTGTGGTTGAAAATCAACTTGAAGCATCTCACGGTGAACCATGTTTGAATGACTTCACAGGTAAGAATGACTTCATGGGCAAGAGGCATAAACGATTGGATTAATTGACCCCATTATTAAATTACCTTCAACTAGTTGATTGCAACTTGTCCCCAAGCTTTATGCGCCGCTTCTACTCCTTCAACATTCTGTTTCGTCGTGCTTCTTCCTTATTGCTTCTGATTTTCACTGTCAGCAACTTCTCTACTTGCTTTATGCTCGCTTTTTTCACGGAGCCGTTCTGTTTTTAGGTGCTCCTCTGTTTTTATAACAAAGTGAGGGACAGTTGGTGGGCCACCATATTGCAGCACTAATTACAGAGTGGCACTGCTTGGGTTTGCCAACTAGCACTGACAATTTCAGCTTTTCTCCTCTGAAAAATTACTAACAAGTGTTGCTTTAACTTTTTTGATAAGCCAAAATTCCCTTTTTGGAATTGATTGTCGGTTTTTCCGGGCCCTTTGAACAGTCAACCGAAGGATCTGCAGAGTTACCTTTTTTTACTTGCGCCCCCCTTTTTTCGGTTTTTTGGTTTTTAAATAACAAATAATTCGTTTGTAACCATATAAAAATAATAGACTTTATTATTATTAATTTTTATTGTCTTTTATTATGTAAGTGGATCTACTTTTATTTGTCTTATATACTAAGATTTAACGGCTATTTAAATGTTGTATTAAGAATTTATGATTTGCTCAAAATTTTTGGTTCTACAGTTGCCCTTCAAAAATTATACGCGACAGCTTTATTGAATACGTACAAGGCTCAATTTCACATTGAACAAATTTTTTCTGATTGCACCGAAATATTTGTGATGCCAATTAAGCATAGGTTGGAAGCTAAGTACCAAAGAGAACTACTATAGCACTAGAGAGCTTAACAAGTCACCTTCGAGAAAGGGTCCATGTCTCATCTCTTATCATGTGCTAGCTTTCAATAGGGTACTTGGACTTCCTTTTTATTTTTTAAAGTGAAAAAGACTTTATTTATTTGTGTGGCTGGGCCCAGTTAAAACTTTACTACCTACGTACCCCCCTTTTTAAGGGATCAAACCTTTCGTAACTCAGTGCAATCCAACTGTCTACAAATTTCAAGTAAAGAATTTCTTTACAAATTTATCATTGACACAGGCATACACAATTTGTCTGTCATGATTTGAGCTTAGAGAAGACCTTAGTAATTACGTAGGGACCTTCTCATTTGGTCTCAAATTTTTCTTGCATCTTTCAATTGATGACAATTGGCCTCGTTATTATCAAAACCAAGTCAACAACATCAAATGAGTGGAATTTAGCCTGCTTGTCAAATGCCCCAGCCATTTGAGCTTGGTAAATTTCTAACCATTGCTGAGCTATTATCCAATGCTCATCTAATGCTTCTGGTTTGGCCAATCTGACTTGAATATTTTCATCAGGATCAATGAATTGCCTGACCACTCTTCGGGAGGGTAGTTGCACCTCAGGGGTAGCATGGCTTCTGACCCGAACACCAAGTTGTAGGGCGTACAATCAGTTGCAGTTTGAATTGTGGTTTGATAAGCCCATAAAGCCTCTGGTAATCGTTCGTACCAATCCCATCTTGATATGTTGCAGAGTACTTTATTAAATGCTTCGACTCGACCATTTGAGGATGGATTATAGCTCGATGAGAAGCTATGTCTGAACTTGTATTTCTCTACAAGCCTTATCGTCACTTGATTTTTAAAGTAGAGGGCGTTGTCTGAGATGATTTTGTGTGGGACGCAATATCTGTAAACAAGATTGGTCCTGATGAAATTCGACACTTGTTTTGCCCCCATTTCTCCTAGTTGAATGGCCTAGCCTCATTGACAAATAGTCTATGGCTGCCAGAATAAACACATGGCCACAAGAGAAGGATGACTTGAAAGGTCCTATCACATTGAGCCCCCATGCATGGAAAGGCCAAGATAATATGCTTGGGTAAAGTAATTGTGGTGGCTTGTGAATGAAATCTCCATGTATTTGACAAGCTCGGTATGCTTTCGCAAATTTATAGCATCTTGAACCATAATTGGCTCGTAACAGCCCAAACTTTTATTTAACTAGCCAGCTTCGGACCTACCTGATGAGCACCACATACCCTAGCATGAACTTCATTTAGGACATAAGTTGCTTCCTCCCTTAACAACCATCTAAGTAACACCCCATCAAAAGCTGTCCGATATAAGATGTCATATTTAAATGTAAACCTCAGTACTCGTCATTTTACATCCACCCTTTTCTTTCGATCAGTAGGTAGAATGCCATACTGGATGTACTCAATAAGAGGGTTGCCTCTAGTCTATCTCTTCTTCGATCTCAAAAACGAAGACCACATTTGTTTCTTCTATTTAATCAAAACGATCCAAGGCTGAGGACAACAAATGACGTTCCCTAGTTGTTATTTGATTTTCTCTTTCATCGGGGAATGTGAATGAAGCAGCCAACTTTGCTAAGACATCTACTTTATCATTTTCAGACCTTGGCACATGGTTAACCTGTACTCAAAGGAATTGATTCATAAGGCTTCTTACCCTTTCGTAAATAGGCACTCATTTGGCATTTCTTACTTCATACCAGCCATGTATTTGTCGGATGATTAATTGAGAATCATTAAATACTTTCAGCTGGTCAATATGCATTTCAAGTGCCAACTTGAGGCCAATGATGAGTGCCTCGTATTCAGCTACATCATTTAAACAGATGTCCAGGACAGAGAATGAATAAGGGATAAATCCTCCTGATGGTGTGACGAACACAATCCCTACTTCGGCTCCCCAACTCCTTACTGCCCCATAAAAATATCATTGCTAAGTTTTAATTTCAGAGAACATGACTTCATCATCTAAAAGATCATCAGGTAGTTCCTCATTATCTGGGCATGGATGTGCTGCTAGGAAATCAACTATGGCATGCCCCTTTACTACCTTTTGAGGCATGAACTTGATGTCGAAGATCGCTAAAAGCATAGCCCAATTAGCCGATATCCCCAATAGCATGTGTTTAGATAATATTTACGTTAATGGGTCTGCCTTCGAGATCAAAATGATCTGATGGGACAAGAGGTAATGTCGTAATTTTTGAACAGCAAAAACCAAGGTAAGGCAAATTTTCTCTATGGAGGGGTAATTTACTTCTACACCACTGTTGTTTGGCTGTTGTAGTATAGGCCATTTTCTTTCCCTTCGTCATTACATTGAGCCAACATGGCTTTAAAGACCGTTCGAGGGCTACTGTGTATAATATTAAAGGTTTTCCTTATGCTAGAGCCATTAGGATAGGTGGCTTTGTTGGGTACTATTTTATCCTTTCAAAAGTATTTTGACAAGTCCGATCTCAGATGAAGGACGTGTCCTTTTTTAGGAGTCTTGTGAATGGTTGACACATTTCTCGCAAATTTGCAATGAATCAGCGTATGTAGGCCAACCTTCCTTGTAAGCCCCACAATTTTCTTAAGTTTCTCGGAGGGGGAATTTCGATTATGGCTTTGACTTTGCAGGGGTCAATCTCAATCCCTTCTTTCCAAACCACCAAGCTGAGAAATTTCCCTGAGGTGACCCCAAATGCATGTTTCAAGGGGTTCATCTTGAGCTGATGTTGATGAAACGTTTCAAAGACCTTTCTTAGGTCATATGGGTTATTTTCTCTATCTTGATTTTTTACAACGAAATCATCCACATAACATTCAATGAGATTGTGGAGAAAATCACGAAAAATGATCGTCGCTCTCTAGTAAGTGGCTCCGATATTTTACAAACCAAACGACATTACTATATAGTAGTATATGTCTTGTGGTGTCTGAAAGGCCATTTAGTCCTCATCTTTGGGGTCCATCCAAGAAGGACAAAGCACCAAACTCGGTAGTGGCATTCACTTAGAGTTCAGTGATTGGTAATGGAAAATCGCCCTTGGAACATGTATTGTTTAATTCCCTAAAATTGACACATATACGGAGTTGACCATTCTTTTTCCAAACGGGGACAATGTTAGCCAACCAAGTTGGATATTGAACTTCCTAAATGAAGTTAGCCTTTATGAGCTTGTCTACCTCAACATTGATTTGGTTTGTTAACTCAGGACAGAAACACCGCTGAGGCTACTTTATTGGCATTACCCCCTCAGAAATAGCTAACTTGTGAACAGCGAAATTTCGATCCAAGCTCGGCATGTCTTGATAACCCCAAGCAAATAAGTCTTTATATTCTTGGAGGAGTTGTTCATATTGTGCCACTTCTTCATCATTTAGCATGACACTCACAAAAATTAGCTTAGGATCCTCTGTTATTCCCAAATTTATCTACCGTACCTCATCGATTGTGGCTTGTCTATCGTCTGCCATCTCTGGTGGTGCTGCTTGAACAGCCTGGAGAGAATCCTGATAAAGCTGTTGTTCTATAGGAATTGAGTTGTTTTTTGGGCATTCAGGTGAATCATCTTGAACTTGAACTTCACCACACATTTTTGAGTCTATCGTGGCTACCCTTTGATGTTTGGGTGATTCTTAACAAGGAAGTTCAAAAAATTTGAGCATGATCCTCGTCTTTGATAGAGACAACATTAACTTGGTCTGTTTGCTCGACTTCATTTTGTTCACGAACCCAAACAAAGCTTTTAGGCTGTTGCCCATTCTTGTTTAACTTCCACTTCGTCTGCTTTCTGACTCGGATGTTCTTTTGTTTGGGTTCATTGACTTTCCCAAGACCTTGAAAACCCTAGACTCGAGGTTAGATTTACTTGTCCTGGGAGAACAACTCTATTTCTTGGGGTGTGAAAACCAAGTCATTTTTTTATGGGCTTTGAGGACTCCCCTATCATGTGATACATGAAGATTTTTGGAGGTATCTCTTTGAAACGATCCTTTTAGGACTCCACCTTCATGAGAGATGTTCACTTGCTCGTTGGTTATAACAAATCTCCTTTTATTGCCTTTTTCCCGCCTACTTTGAGATGACCATGGCCTTCCTTAAGGGGAAGTGCCTAAAGTAGACGCTCCTATGAAGGGAATTGAAGCCCTTCTAATACCACTCTTTCGTTATCGAGTGAGGTTCTTATGACAAAGTTTTCTTTGGGCATTGACTGGTCATTTCCTAAAGGAAAATGTGTAAGTCGTGACAAGAGAGTTCACAATTTCCCTTACTGGTGTCAAGGCCTTTTGTCCAGCCTTTCTTTTCTCCCTGAGCGTGTATTTGAACTGCAGCTTTTATCGTGGGGATTGATATTCCTTGACTTCACTGGCATAACTATTGAGAACTCGAATAACCTTCTAAGGCAAAGTAAGAGCCGTGGGCCTTTCTTTTTGGTTGCCCTTTTTAGGTCGAAAGACACTTCTGAGGTTTCAGAATCTAACAATTTGTAAAACTTAGCATTAGCATAATTAACGTCTTCCCCATGAAAAGGATTTGCATCCTCACAGATTGTTTTCTCATTGCCATGCTCATCAGTATGTTTTAGAAACTGCTGAAGAGTCGAGGCAATAGCCATGCTAGTATGGAGCCATGGTCGCTCGAGTAGGGCATTGTAAGAAGTATCAGCATCTATTACATGAAAGAGAGCATCTATGTAGAGGTCATCTGATTTAACTTTTAAAGCAATGGTGCCTAAGGCTTTCTACCCCACCTGATTAAGTCCTTGTATTGTGAGCAAAGTTGGGGATAACTGATTTGGTACTATCCCTATTGCCCTCAATGCCGTTAATGGAAGAAGGTGACTGTGGAACCATAGTCAACTAGAATCCGATTTATACTTTTACCCCTAATCATACCGGTGACATAGAAGGGCCTGTTGTGATTTGCTTACTCCAGCTGTGAAGTCTTCATCAATTAATGTTATACAAGCCATGCATGCAGGATACCGGTTTAAAGGTTCATTCCCTTCAACATCGTCTACTTGATCCTCATATTCATCCGGGTCCATTAACGCCTGAATAAGTGTTCTTCTTAGCTCCTTTTACATTTGTAGAGTGTCATAAGCACTTAAGCATGCTGTGATTCGCTCGAGATGGTTGATGACATCATAACAGGCCTTTTCCGTATGAGATCCTTGACGAACTTGAAAAGCGACCGGGATGGGAGGATCCATCTTAGAGTCTTTAGTCAACTCCTTATCTCAAGTGGCACCTTTGCTATTTGAGCTTGATGAGAGTGCTTCTTTTCCATTTTTCTTCATAACATTCTCCGATGTTGGCGACTCCTTTAGTGAAATTTATTCCTCCTGCTCTTTCCTTCCCGATTCAGGCGGTTGGAGTTGACGACTAGGCCGAAAAGTTATTTAATCCAATTCTTGAGTGGTATTTGTGGGGTTGATGTTTACCTATTCACATTCTTCAGCACATGAGACCATACAACATTGGGATATTTCTCCTTCTTCGGGGTCATCATTCGAGGAGTCATTGTCGAAAATGCTATTAGGGATGTAATCACCTAAAGTGAAAGGGGTCTTAACCAGTGGCACATACTCCTCTTTTGAGCTTGTGTCGGGCTTCTTTTTGGCCCTTGATTTATTCTTGTTTTTCTTGTGTTTCTTTTGAGGTGGCTTCTATCCTCTTATTTTAACTCCTTGGAATTGAGACGCTTGAACCACTCCCTGCTGAAATGGTCTACAGCCAAAGTAGGTCTGCGACCTGAAGCCATCATCATCATCATTTTCTGATGTTGCCCATGCCTCTAAACTCGGGTCTAGGTAGTAATCATGTAAGATTGGTGCTCCTGGTAAGGGAGGAGGCATATCTGGATATGCCCATACTATAGCTATATCATCATCTGCAATGAACTTGATCGGAACCACATGAGGTGGTAATGACACCATTGGGAACCCTTCATTAATTCCTGAGGATGAGGGGTAAGAGTCATCCTTCTGCTCAACCGTTGAAGTTGCATTTGATGATGTGGTGGGCCCTTTAGGTGGAGCTCCTTCTATCTCGATTTCTCCCCTCCTAATCATGTTTTTAATTTTATCTTTAAAGACATAATAATCTTTTATAGGATGACTGATGATCCTATGATATGGGCAATACTTAGGATCATTTGTCCTGTTGAATTTAGCAAGTCGCTTTGGTTCTGCGAGAGAAATGGCTTTTGTAGTCATGAGCTCATTAAATATCGCTTTGACATCATCATTATTGAAGGGATATTTCTTTTCCTTTCTTTCTTGAAGGGTGAGTCGTCAGCCTTCTTCCTTTTGCTTGATATTTTTATTCACATTTCCAACATTGGTTGACCCTGAATTTGTTTTGACAAAGGTGGCAATTGACTCTCCTTTTTTAATAGGCTTTTTGTCCCCTTCCCTCTGAGGTTGTGTACTTCTTTGACGGGCAAGTTGTCTTTTTGCATTACTTGCCTTGGACACAAGGGTATCAAAGTTTTAAGGCTCAACAGTGCCAACGTATGTGGTAATTTAAGGGTCTAAATTGTTTGCACATGTTTGAACTGCTGATTATTCTCTTAGCTTTTTTGGGCATTACATGCTCAGACTAATTCACCTCACGATGAAGTCGTTCACATTCTCATAATCTTATTTGGCCTTTGGCGTGTATCAGCAAGGTCTATTATGGAGGCCTTCCTTTTT
Source organism: Lophocereus schottii (assembly GCA_002740545.1). NCBI lineage: Eukaryota > Viridiplantae > Streptophyta > Magnoliopsida > Caryophyllales > Cactaceae > Lophocereus > Lophocereus schottii. The sequence goes on along the minus strand of NCQV01058783.1, from coordinate 23,529 downwards.
GAAATTACGAACTGGGTCAAGAATGCCCTTCGAAGGTTATGCCAAGTATACAATGACCTAGGCTGAAGTTAGATATACCATGTAAATGTTACCCCCATTAGGGATTGTATAAGGCACCTAATTAGCAATGCATCGAGTCATAATGACTTGGGATATGGGTTCCTGTACCCCAACATGGGGGGATTCATGGTTGCTTGGTGCTCTTTGATCCCTTGGGCTATCAATTCCTTGATATTTTACGTTGTGGTAACTGTGTTGCTACTGTCAGCCTCTTTATTTTTTCTCGCACTCTGTTTTCAAGTCGAGTAGCGAGATTAGCGATTTTGGCCTCTTTTTCTGCAAGGCTTCTCTGTAACTCTTGCATTTGTTCCTTGAAGCTTGGAGTGCTAGTCACTAAGATCGACATGTTGTCGGCTTGATCATCCTGGATAATTTGGCCTTGTGGGATAAAAGCCGATAATTGCTCTTCATGAAAAAGAGTTCTGAGATCGTAAAAGGTAGGACTTGTAACCTCATCTTGTTCTTTGGGTTGGTCCCTACCTTGGCTGAGGGTGGTCACAGAAGATTACGAAGTCACCTCAGCATATGTTAAGGCTTTAGCCCTTGATCTTGTGGTCAGGCCACCATAAGCTTGTGATCCAACCCCTTATAAGGTCAGTTCACTTTGGTTTTGTGGTGTGGAAGCCAATATTCTCCTACCTTTTATAGGAACTGGAGGAGGGGTAGCCTCCTTGACCTGGAGGGTCTTGGGCACCATAGTAGGGAGCTTGGGTCGAAGGTGTAACGAATTTAACATTCAGGGTTTTAGGTGTTGTTACCTATTTTGAGTAGGAGGTCATCATTACCTCAGCCACGAAAATATTAATAAGGATAGTCCCAATGAAGACTCTTCTTGTGTAATGAGCTTGAGGAGCTTTTGTAACTCCTGAAGTTCCTTCCCCAAATGGCTTATAGGGGCTTTTTGGAGTTGAGGAATGCCTTATTGGCTCTACCCCCTTTCTGGTGGGCACAAGAACCCAAACCTGACTTGGGGCTAAGGTCAGTACCCGAGCTTTCCTCAGTGTTAGGTTAGGAACCTGAGCCTACCTTGGTAGGGTTGCGACTCGATTTGCTAATGCTTCCCTTGTTAGGACTCCCCTCGAAGTGGGAATGGACTTGCGGTGAGGAACTGACACTGGGCTGCGCAGTATTGCCTTTGATAGGCCATGCCACGAAGGATGACCTTTATTAAAAAGTCCACCTCAAATTTGTTTTGGCTAGCTCCAGGGTTGGTGACGGAGCTAGCTTGGGTGTGTTAGACTTAGCACAGCGCTTGTTGCTTTTGCACTTCTTGTGCTTCAACTCCTTGACCTCATTCTTGGTTAGCGGTTTGTTGGCCATAGGGGCAGGCCTGCTTGCACTTTCGAGGCCCCTTAGAGGTTCCATTAAATTTGCCAATGAAAATTTAGCGAGTATGGATCATGGTCCTACTATGAAGACCATTTGGACGTTCCTCTTTACTTTGAACATCCCACGCTTCACAACAAAAGTGACAGGAAGCTCATTGAAGTTGATTGTGACTTGAGTCGCCATGTTTCTGCAAACATCACACAAAAACGAAAACAACAGAAAGAAAATAATATATATTAGTCAAATATAAACAAATCGAACATGAAAAGGAAAATTGGGTCCCATCGAGCATGCCAAAAATTATATTGAACAAAAATTTAATAAATAATAAATAATATACACAACACAGCTTTTCAACGTGCAAAAATGTGTATCAATTTATTTTGAGTGCGACCCTATTCAAGAGGTTAAACATCCTTAATTACGTCCCCTTCTCGGGTGACTACCCTTTGATTCCTACTTGTTCTGTTTTATTTTTCTTTCTTTATTTTGTTTTGTGTTAATAAGACTCATAATTTGGATCGACTATTATCATTCTTTTAATGTCGAAACTTCCGTATCCAAAACTTAATTCCATCAAATAGTAGCTGTGTAGGCACCTTCTAGTAGGGGTACTAGACATACAATTTCTTCATGTGCAGGTTAGGAAACAGATAATTTTATTTGATTTGCAATTTTGATTGCACTCACTCTTTGATCATAAGCTACATACGTACCTCTTTCACAGAGGATCAAATGAGCCGTAGTTCGTTAAAATTTAACTTGGTTTAATTTGTATTTTAGTTTGGTTATGTTAATAACCATAATCTAATTTGATTTTAGTTTAGGAATTTATTTATATTGATTAAATTAATAGCCAGAAACTAATTTTGTCGTTTGATTTTTTAGCCTTGATAGCTAAGTTACACACACACACACACACACACACACACACATATATAGCCATTTTGTGACCATTTTTATTTGCCGATTTGGCCCTTCGTGGACTCGGTATATCTTTTTTGACTTCCGATTGCACCCAAAAATTTATTTCAGAGCTTCCTATGTACTCTTGGTGAGATCAAAACGATACAGTTCTTGACTCAAAAATTTTTTTTTTAAGCTTTCATTATGGAGGGGGGAATTTGGTGAGCGTGGTTGTGTATTTGGCTTAGGTCTAATCGATTTTGTCATACTTATGATTTGAGAAGGATTCGTCTTTTTGAGAAGCTTGTTTTTTTTAAATTTTTTTTTTGTTACATAATGTGTAACAAAAAGTTACAAACCTACAACGTTAGCTTTTTGGTTGAAAAGGGGGAAAACGAATAATGGCGTTCAGTCCATTTCTTGGACCTGAAAATTTGAGGGGGTCAGTTTCTATTTTATAAAACTTGGCTTTTCATTGTTTTAAACAAGCGAAGTGCAATCACCTCGAAAAATTAACTTTCAGTGAAGATTTTATATTAGTTTAAATCCGTTAAAGGCCTCGATTTAGACTTAATCCGAAAATTTTATATCGGACTTCTTACGTATCTCTATTCGAATCAAGTCACTGAAGTTCTAGACCTAAATTTTATTTAGGCTTATGTCTTGCAAGGGGAGAAATTTAGTGGGTTTGGTTGTATATTTGGCTCAAGTTTTGTCCATTCTACCTTGCAAGTGATTTAAAAAAAAGATTCGATATTTCGCGAAGCTCAGCTTTTTACTTGCTTTGGTTACGTAACGTGTAATGAAAAGTCACAGAACTATAACTTGAGCCTTTTATTAAAGAGCGGGGAAATAAATGAGACTTATTTTGGTCCATTTCGTAGACTTGGCAATTTAAGGGGGCAGTTTGAGCCCATTTGAGGAGTTCGATTTAGACTGAACTCGACTATATTTTATATGGAGCTTTCTACAAATCCTTAGTGGAATCAAGTTATTGTAGCTCTAATCCTCTCTCTCTCTCTCTCTATATATATATATATTGTAAATTTTGCTCAAGTAGATGAACTAAAAAAAAAAAATTGCATACATCCACTAATAATTATCTCTATAAACCCCTTTCATCTGGTGGAAGGTCACCCAAACAACTGAATTAGCTTGCTTTCATTTTCAACGTTGCCAGATTGCACCGTGCTCACCTACCCACTGTGAACTTTTAATTTATTTATGATTGGCTTCTATTTTGACAAATAAAACACTCAAAGTAATCCAACATCTTTGTTTCCATACTGGAGTTCTTTATGCAAAAATTAATTGAATGTTCTGTCCCTCTCTTCTTTTCTTTGCTCATTCACAAAGGGGAATTCAACAAAGCTATTTTGTTTTGCTTTTTATAATCCCTTTCCATTTACAGAATCAGTAATTCCATGTTGGACGCTATTGCTTCACTCATTTTAATCTTAGCACAACCTATTTATCCTTCTACCCCACAATTTTATCATTTTTTGAATAGCCCTTTCCAACTTGATTTGATTACACTGCAAAAGAATAGTATTTTTGTTTCATTTAAAAGTGAAATATTGTATGTGCTGCCTAACTCAGTTATCCCTCTTGTTTGAAGATAACTAAGCTTTTCCGCATTCTTGAGCAGGATATGAATCTTGTACTTCAATTTGGTGGGCTTATAAGATGCATTACACCACCTCCATGTGTAGATAGGACGGTGAAACAAGTTCATCTTGAAGCCGAACCAGAGAACTATAAACACGTGTAATTTTCATATCCTGTTTCTTTTTCTTATAGGGGTCCAGGGAGAACTAAAATGTGAGTTAATGGATCCGGCAGGATATGAGATTAAGCAAAATCCAAGGCTTTATGAGTTCGGCAGGACTCAGGATCCAGCAAGATCGTTAAATTGTTGGGTCTAGAAAGAACCTACGATCCCAAAGGATCCGATCTATTTGAGTCCCTAAGGACGCGGAACCTTGAATGATTTAATTTATTTGGGGTCTCGAAGGACAAGGAATTCCAAAGAATCCAATTTTTGATGGATTCGGTAGGATGCAACTTTGGTTCAAAGTTGGGCATGACTTGAACTTGGTGTTGCATTTTTGTCTCCATGGCGAATTTTTGATCTTGTGGTTGAAAAACAACTTGAAACATCTCACAGTGAACCATGTTTGAATGACTTCGTAGACAAGAGACATAAAAGATTGGATTAATCGACCCTATTATTGAATTAGCTTCAACCAATTGATTGCAACGTGTACGAAAGCTTTATGCTCCACTAGTACTCCTTCAACACTCTGTTTTTTACGTGCTTTTTCCTTGTTGCTTCTGATTTTCATTGTCAGCAACTTCTCTACTTTCTTTAGGCTCTATTTTTTTTCTCCTCTTTGTTCTTCTCCTTGAGTTTTTACTTTCACAGACCCTTTTTTGGGGCTCTGCTCCATTTTTGTAACAAAGTGAGAGACGATTGGTTTTCACCCATATTGCAGCACTAATTGCAAAGTTCGAGAACGTGGTTTGCCAACCACCACTAGATTATTCCACTGCAAAACTTTTCTTTTCTGAAAAATCACTAAGATGTGTTGCTTCAGTATTTTTAATTTCCCAAAACCTCCTTGATTGTCGGTTTTTTTCGTGGCCTTTGAAAAGTCAACCGAAGGAGCTGGGGGGTGACCTTTTTTTTTTTACGTGCACTTCGCTTTGTTTG
>NCQV01058783.1:1779-16344 GCA_002740545.1 Lophocereus schottii | reverse complement strand
AACCACTGTCTCTATTGTTACCATCAAAGCCTTTTCCTTTGTAATCTCATTTATCTCATTGTGAACTATTTACTGTCATTTACTTTATATTGGATTTAATTACTTTCATCAATTCAGTTTTGAAGTTATATTAAAATACCCAAGTTATATATACCATTTAATTACTCAATTTCTGTTACACATACCTTTACTTACTCAATTACGCGAGTAAGGATCACTTGCTGACTACACATACCTACAATGACATTTATGAAGATTCGAGACCTAGTTATTGTTCCCTATTGTGCATAAGTCTCATCAAGTCAGAACATATTTATCAAGTCAGATGACATTTTTAAATATTCAAAGTAAATCCATTGCCTGTATTTTCAGAAAGCAGAACATGTTTATCAAGTTATAACTCTTAATGAGTTTATCAATGAATTAGTTTATACAGCGATTTGCTATTTAACTTATGACCCCATTAGTTACCAGCTATAAGCCCATCATTTACTCACGCAGCTTCAGGCCAACTCTTGATCGAATTGGCAGGTGTACACCTTTGTGTAGATCATACCATTGCAAGGGGCTCAAATCCTGATAATAGTGAGTAATTCAGTTTCATATTACTTTAATTTTCATTGTTATTGTGAACTACAAACAATCATTGCTAGGTATCCCACTTTGTGTGAAAATCATAACTAGGAGATCATGTTATTAGAATATATCTAAAGGGGCAATATTCTGCGAAAACTATTTTAAGGGGACCCTCCACTATTTTTATTTTCTTTCTAGCCTTTAAACTTTTCATATTTGCATTTTAGCCCAAATCTTTAAAAACTTACTTTCAAAAAATTTAAAACTGTGTTCGTGGTTTTTTGTTCACTAATAAAACTCGAGGCCCTCTTTCAATTGGTATCAGAGCCACGTGCACAAAAATAATTGAGATTATTAAGCCAATTAATGACTAATTAAACTAGTTAACTATGATTAACTGTTATTAATGCTTGAATCATCACCTGCTTGTCCTGACCCTAATTATTCCCACATTGTCCACTCACCAGAAGGTAATACCTCGTTAGCACCTCAATTAAACTATATCATGGATATAGTTTTAGATTTAAAAGTAGAATTAGCTAAAATTATGGCTGAACTAAAGGAGCTTAAGAATCAGTTAACCATTGTCCATTTTTCCCTCATTAACGAAGTTAGACATAGCAACAAAGCTAGTCCTAGTATTAGTACTTCTTTTCAGCATAAATATCCTTTTCGAAACCCAAAAAACAAGATTTCATTTCCTTTCCAAGAGATAAAAATTCAAAAAGAAGTAGCAGAACAATCTAGTGAAATATCCTCTAAAAAGAAAGAAAAAGAAGATGGAGTATGAACAATATGCTCTTGAAGGGCCACAAAAAATGCTTTCAAACGAACAAAATCCGGAAGAATTAGATAAAATCATGAGTGCCATTAGCGATAAACGTGACGTTATGTCGGATGACAAAGAAGAAACCAGTAATGTCCAACTAGAAGAAGAAATATATCAGCAGATGAACCTTCTTAAACTTGATGATCTTAATGCATTACCTTTTGAAGAAATTAGAAAATAATTAGATAAAAAATATGGTAAAATGTCTGTTGAAGATGAGGTTAATGAAATTAGATAAGAGATCGACTTATATGAAACAGAGACTAATCTCGTAAAAAATGTCGATCCTCAACATGAAGAATTTGGTCAACCTTCTAGAAGAAATACTCATTTCCTAAGAACTAGGTACATCCTAGCAGGATGTACAAGTAATTTTTCTTTTGGGTTTATCCTAAGGAAAACCACAACTTTTGAAGAAATTGGCCTTACCTCAATTTGTCAAACAAGATATATCTTGAACATAGATGGAGTCCGTAATAGAGAAGAAATATTTGAGCACCAGAAAAGGGGAATGAATAGTGTTCTAAACCTAAACATTACATGGACTGCAACAAATTTCCTAAATTACATTGAACATAGCTTTTCTGGCATTGTAACTGACTGGTATGATTCGTTAACTGAAGAAGGTAAAAATACATTAAGAATAATGGAAACACCAGTTGCAATGTTAAAATATCTATGTAAAGAAATTGAAACCGAGTTCATCGTAGCTAAACTTGATTCCGAAGAAAAAGCAAGAGAATGGCGAAGCAAGAATAATAACACGGAATTATGAGACGTGAGATATCTGAAAAATTATATTGCTGAATTTAGTTAATGTTATTACAAAATTCGGCATAATGAAACTAATCTTGGTGTGTTCTATAATAAATTGCCATATCTTATAAATTCTATAATAAAGGAAAAATACATCGCATATCGTGAACGAGCAGATGTCATTAATACCTTTGATTCTGGAATTTCTTAACTAAGAAAAAGGGTCAATGATTAATGCCTTGATATCCAAAAGCAAACGAAAATTAAGAAGCAATTCCTAACTTATTGGGGCTCGCCTCACCAATGGGGGAAAGAAGCTGAGGGAAGAAGAAAAAGAAAGTTTTATAAGAAAAAGAGCTTTGATACGCAAAGGGGTGAGAAATATAGGAGAAAATATTATATTAAGCCAAGTCCTAAAAAACGTAGATTTTTCAGGAAAGTAGCTTATTGTCCACAGGGAAAAATAGTTGCAAATGTTGGGCATGTGGAGAAATAAGACATTATGCTAATGAATGCAAAAATAGGAAGAATAACAAACTAATTGAAACATTGGGAAGTTTAGATTATATTGACCTTGGTGAAGATGAAGCTTTAGACCTAGCCTTAAGTAACAACAAAGGAATTGTTAAAATTATATTGGGCAATGAATATGAAGAAAGTGATTACGAAAAAACAAGTTATATGATGGAGAATAGCTCTATCAGCCTTGGTGACCTCCAAGGAGAAGAATTTGTTGTAGACAATGATCATGAGGAAGTGAAAGGGGATGAGGTTCTTCCCATAATCCAAAAAGACATGATCTATAAAAAATTTATTTTTCAATTAAAAAGCAAATACATATGTGAAATGATGGAGGGAGATCTTGGGATAAAGGATTGTGAGTATGACGTTGGGAAAGTTAATCTTATTAATTAGAAAAATATCCTTAAACATAACAAAGATAGAAAATATAGATACATCCATGTCGGAAGTATCCAAGTCCAAATCACTCCATTACAATATTATGGTAAAGATATTGATCTTTATGTTTTACTCTGTGATATTAAGCACACCAAATTTAATAATAAGATCATCACAGTGATAAAAACCAATTTATGTAATAGGTCAGTAGGTTTCAATTGTCGACCTGGAAATTATGTGAGTCTAAAAGATGAATTTGCAAAAAATTTCTTATCCCTGAAGATAAAAACAGTTGAGATGGACATTGAAAGAGGAGGATGTCCTTTATGGACATTTTGAAAAATTATTTACAAATTAGGCAATATAATAGATCCTAAGACTACGGTAACAATGATAGAAGTAGTAAAATTCAAAAGTTCCACTCCTATGCAAAAAATCCAGATGATGAAATCCAATCCTTAAGAGATGAAAATAGGCTGTTCATGGATATCTAGCTTTGCCAATCCTACAGAGATCAATAAGAAAAATATAATAAAGATTGATGATGAACGTAAAATTACCATTAAACCCCAACTATTAAGAAGTATGAGTACAAGGTCAGATTGAGGAGAAGGATCTTCATCTACCAAAGAAGAGCTTAAGGAAGATGATACAATTAGCACAAGTAGTGAAATGAGTAGAGTGAGTTTTGAGGCTGTAAGACCCAGTATAGATCGAATAAGGAGTCTAAAAAGAAAGGTAATTGGATACAAACTAAAACTGTTAGTGAACCAATCTATAAGGATGAATTAGTCAAAAACATGACTATGAAAATATGCTATGATGTTACCAACACAAATCCTAATAGTATCTATATCCCAGTAAAGATACATTTAGATGGATATAATAAATACGAATTGTGTGCTTACATAGTGGTTATTCTATATGCTTTGGAAAAAAATCATTATTTCCTGAGTTTATGTGGAAAAGAGCTAAAAATCCTCTACAAGTAAGGATAGCTGATAATAGTGTCATGAGCCACAATGAAGTCACAGAAGGGTTATCCACAGAATTAGAAGGAGTTCAATTTATTATACCAGTTTTATGGACTACTGATCAACTCTCTCATAATGTAATTATTGAAAATAATGTTCAAAGATTATATTCTCCATGCACCCAAACCATAAACCAAATAATATTTACAGTTGGTCACTCAGTCCCTATTGAAAAATTAAGTAAGGCTTACACTCATCAAAAAACTAAATTTAAATGCAGCTTGCGTGGTGAGAAGGTAATGCCTGTACAACGAGAAGTAGTACTGACAATCTCATTTCTTAAGTTATCTATTAAAGAGCAAATTGTTAAACAATAAGAAAAATTATGTAAAGAGCTATACTTTGGCAATCCTCTAAAATTTTAGGATAAAGACAAAACATTTACTAAAATCACTTTATTAAATCCCAACACTATCATCCGAGTTAAACAAGTGGTGTATATCCACTAGGACATTCAAGAGTTTAGTAAACAAATCAAAGAACTTTTGGATAAAGGATTAATTAGAAGCAGTAAGATTCCTCACACTAGTCCCGCTTTCATGGTAAGAAATCATGCAGAAGAAAGAAGAGGAAAAGCTATAGTGGTAATCAATCACAAAAAGTCTAATGATAACACTGTCTTTGATGGTTATTATATTTCTAACAAAGCAGTTCTTTTCAACAGAATTCAAGGAGCCTCTTGATTCTCGAAAATTGATTGGAAGAGTGGTTTTTGGCAGATAAAAATGGATGAAGAGAGTACTCCCTTAACTGCTTTTAGTGCCCCACAAGGACATTATGAATGGATAGTAATATCATTTGGTCTTAAAAATGCAGCTCAAATATACCAAAGGAGAATGGGTAATATCTTTAAAGACCTCAATCATTGTTGTTTAGTTTACATCGATGACATCCTTGTCTTTTCTAAAACCATAGAACAGCACAAATATGATGTCTTAGTAGCCACCCAGAGATGCATTCATCATGCCATTATACTTAGTAAGAACAAATGTATTTATGCTGAGCAAGAAATTTAGTTTTTAGGTCTAGAGATAAAAGTTGGACAAATCATCCTACAAAAGCATATTTTGGAAAAAATAGAAAATTTTCCTAAAAAGATTGAAGATAGAAATAACTAAAAAGGTTTCTTGGATGCCTTACCTATGCTTCAGATTTCATTAAAGATTTAGCTAAGCTGAGAAAACCATTACAGCAGAAACTCAAAAAACAAGTAAGTTGGACATAGACCACTAATGATACAAAGATTATTCAAAACTTCAAAAAGATGTGCAAAAATCTTCCTGTCCTTAATTTTCCTAACGAAGGAGATGAAGAAATGCAGAATCTCATAATGATAACTAGTCTTGTCATCACTAAAAGTTCTGAAAAGTGGTTGCCCCATTATTGTATTATTTCGACAAGTGTTTGGTCTGTAAAATAAAGTAGGTATTATAGACCGTAGCCATGCAAAAAATCTTTATGTCTGTAGCTTCTAGGGCATCCTATGTACCCCCATCCCCTCTATAAATAGAGACGTTAAGTGCCGAGAAGGGACACGGTCATTTGAGTATTCTTGAGCAAAAGAGAAGTCGAGATTTTTTATTTCTCTACGAGCAAGCATCTCTAATGGCCTTATCTTAAAAATCCCTTTTCAAGCTTTCCATTGTAATATTTCCACTTTCAAGTTTTCAACAAAAGAAGTTTTCCCAATAGGGAACATTATCCAACTCAACCTTATGCCTTAAATATTATAACTTCTTGATTAAAGTCTCACCATCATTTAAAAATAAGTAAAACTTGATTAGTGACTACGATCCGAGGTAGGAAACGAAATGGATCTGTGCTCTGCCTGATTGAAGGAAAGCTGGGATTAGGATTAGCAATCTCTATAAGGCGGAAGTTAGAGGAACGCCGTACTCCAACACCGAATATGTTCAGGTAATGATCGAAACTCTGTAATTAAGCTTTAATTATTTTTCCTAAGCATGGTGGGCCGTTAATCCTAGAAAATATAATATTTATGATATAAGTAGTATACTATGATAACTAGTACCAGTAAAGTCATTATAAGATGTTTAAACAAAAATATAAGCTTAGCTTTATGAAAAAGTACCAAGAAATCAAGTATTTCCATGATAAACCTCATTTTGGGCAAAAATTGTAAATTTAGAAAGTTCAGGGACTAAGTTGCAAAGAAAAACTTCAGCAAGTAACTATTTCAAAAAATATTGTCCCCTACTAATAGTTTACACAAAATAGTAGGTACTTTGTAATACATTATAAATACATCGACCCCTAATAATTATTTTCATAAAATCAAGGGTACCCCAGAGTCATAAATTGTTGCGAACTAAATCAATTGCAAAAGCAGGTACCCATAAACAGTTTTTCTATGCTCATTTTACAATACAAGAATATATGTGCTGAGGTTTTGCTCACATTTTCGAATTGTTTTCATGTTTTCCATTTTAGGTGATGAAGTATCATATGTTTCTCCATTTAGCAAGCCCTTTTCCGAAGTCATGAAATGCCCACAGCAGATTCAGCATAGCATGAATGTTGGAATTGGCCTTAGGGTCAACTTGGGTCTATGCTCAATATACTTGTGTAGTGTGAGTGGAGTTAGCAAATAGTATGATTAAGTCAATTGTATTGAAATTGAACTATTATGGACTTTGGTTTTGAAATGTTTCAGTTTGATAAATATTGTGATTTGAACATGATTCGCAAGATCAAATGCTTGCAGTGAGCCTTGTCCTTATCAGGACCGCGGTAGCGCCTTTTATCATTAAATGTTCTGCTGCAATTTTTCTATAAATCATATCATTAGCATTTTACGGTCATTATATTCTTTTACTAAGTAATCGGATCCACTTTTATCTGCCTTTTATACTAGGATACAATGGCTATTTAAATGCTATATTAAGAATTTATGATTTGTCAAAATTTTTGGTTAAACAGTTACCCCCCCGAACATTGTACGTGACAGCTTTATTGAACATGTACAAGGTTTGATTTCACGTTGAACAACTTTTTTTTTGGTTGCACCTAAATATTTGTGATACCAATTTAGCATAGGTTGGCATCTGAGTACCAAAGAGAACTACCACAGCATCAAAGAGCTTAACAAGTCACCTTCGAGGTAGGTCTATGTCTCATCTCACATGATATGCTAGCTTTCAACGGGGTACTTGGGCTTCCTCTTTTTTTTAAAAGGGAAAAGGGACTTTATTTATTTTTGCGGCTAGGCCCAGTTAAAACTGGACTGCCTACTTACCCCCTTTTTGAGGGATCAAACCTTTTGTAGTTTAGTGAAACTCAACTATCCGTAAATTTCTAGTAAGGAATTTCTTTACAAAGTTATCATTAACATAGGCATACACAATTTGTCCATCATAATTTGAGAGCTCATATGCCCCTTTAGAGAAGACTTTAGCAACTATGTAGGGACCTTCTCATTTGGACTCAAATTTTTCTTGTGTCTTTCGATTGATGACAATTGACCTCCTTATTATCAAAACCATGTCACCAACATCAAATGAGGGGAATTCGACCAGCTTGCTAAATGCCCCAACCATTTGAGCTTGGTAAATTTCAAGCCTTTGATAAGTAATTAGCCGATGCTCATCTAATGCTTCCAGTCTGGCTAATCTGACCTGAGTATTTTCATCTAGATCAGTGAATTACATGACCACTCTTCGGGAGGGCAGTTGCACCTCAAGGGGTAGCATAGCTTCTGAACCGAACACCAAGTTATGGGGCCTACAACCAATTGCAGTTCGAATTGTGGTTCAATGAGTCCATAAAGCTTCTGGTAATCATTCACGTCGATTTCTTCTTGATCTTGAGACCATTTTCTTTAGGAACTTGCAGAGTACTTTATTAAATACATCGGCTTGACCATTTGAGAATGGATTATAGCTCAATGAGAAGCTATGTCTGAACTTGTATTTCTCTGTAAGTCTTATCATCACTTGATTTTTAAAGTAAAGGGTGTTGTCTGAGATTCAATATTTGTAAATGAGATTGATCCTAATGAAATTCGTGACTTGTTTTGCCACCGCTTCTCTTAGTGGAATGGTGTCAATCCACATTGAAAAATAGTCTGTGGCTGTCACAATAAGCACGTGGCCACGAGAGGAGGATGACTTGAAAGGTCCTATCACATCGAGCTTCCATGCATGGAAAGGCCAAGATAATATGCTTGGGTGGCAGAATTGTGGTGGCTGGTGGATGAAATCTTCATGTATTTGACAACCTTGGCATGCTTTCATAAATTTTATAGCATCTTGAACCATAGTTGGCCAATAATAACCCAACCTTTTGATTGGATTAGCAAATTTTTGACCTTCCTGATGAGCACCACATACCCCATCATGAACTTCATTTAGGACATAAGTCGCTTCCTCCCTTGACAAGCATCTAAGTAACACCTCATCAAAAGCTTTCCGAAATAAGGTGCCATTTTTAAATGTAAACCTTAGTGCTCGTCATTTTACATCTACCGTTTTCTTTAGATCATTAGGTAGAATGACAAACTGGATGTACTAAATAAGAGGTTGCCTCTAGCCTATCTCTTCTTCGATCTCAAAAACGGAGGCCGCATTTGTTTCTTCTGTTTTATCAAAATGATCCAAGGTTGAGGCCAACCAATGACGTTCCCCGATTGTTGTTTGAATTTCCCTTTCATCTAGGAGTGTCAATGAAGCAGCCAAATTTGGTAAGGCGTCTGCTTTATCATTTTCAGACCTTGGCACATGGTTACCTTGCACTCAAAGAAATTGATTCATAAGGCTTCTTGCCCTTTGGTAAAGAGGCACTAATTTGACTTTTCTTACTTCGTAGTAGCCATGTATTTGTCAGATGATTAATTGGGAATCACCAAATACTTCTAGATGGTCAGTACGCACTCCAAGTGCCAACTCAAGGCTAATGATGAGTGCCTCATATTCAGCTACATAATTTGAACAGATCTCGAGGAGAAAGAATGAATCAGGGATAAGTACTCCTAATGATGTGGCGAACACAATCCCTACTCCGACTCCCAATTCCTTACTACCCCATCAAAATATAACTGCCAAGTTTTAATTTCAACGAACATGACTTCATCATCTGGCAGATCATCGGGTAGTTCCTCATTAGAAGGACACGGATGTGCGGCTAGGAAATTAGCTATGTTTTGTCCCTTTGCCACCTTTTGAGGCATGAACTTGATGTCAAAATGGGCCAAAAGCATAGTCCATTTAGCCAATGTGCCTGATAGCATTTGTTTAGGTAATATATACCTTAACGGATCTGATGGGACAAAGGTAGTGTCATAATTTTTGAACGACATAAACCAAGGCAAGATAAATTTTCTCCATGGGGGAGTAATTTACTTCTACACCCACCATTGTCCGGCTGATATAGCATAGGGCAGTTTCTTTCCCTTCATCACTACATTGAGCTGACATGGCCCTTAAAGATTGGTCGAGGGCCACTGTGCATACTATTAAGGGTCTCCGTTGTACTGGAGCCATTAGGACAGGTAGCTTTGATAGGTACTATTTAAGGCTATCAAAAGCATTTTGATTAGTCTGATCCCAGATGAAGCGCGTGTCCTTTTCTAGGAGTCTTGTGAAAGGTTAACACCTTCTTGACAAATTTGAGATGATATGTCATATGTAGGCCAACCATCCTTGTAAGCTTCGTAATTCTCTTAAGTATCTCGGAGAGGGCATTTTGATTACGACTTTGACTTTGTCAGGGTCAATCTCAATCCCTTCTTTCCAAACCATAAAGCCGAGAAATTTCCCTGAGGTGACCCCAAATGCAAATTTTAAGGGGTTCATCTTGAGCTGATGTTGATGAAGCTTTTCAAAGACCTTTCTTAGGTCATGTGGGTGATTTTCTCTATCTTGTGTTTTTACAACCAAGTCGTCGACATAACATTCAATGAGATTGTGGAGAAAATCACAAAAAATGATCGTCATGGCTCTCTGGTAGGTGGCTCTGGCATTTTTCAAACCAAACGGTATTACAGTATAGTAGTAAATGCCTTGTGGTATCCGAAAGGCCGTTTAGTCCTCATTTTTGAGGTCCATTTTGATTTGATTGTACCCTAAGAAATCATCCATGAAGGACAAAGCACCAAACCTAGTAGTGGCATGCAATCGGAGTTTGGTGATTGGTAGTGGGAAATCATTCTTGGGACATGCATTGTTTAAATCTCTAAAATCCACACATATATGAAGTTGGCCATCCTTTTTTCGAAAGGGGACAATGTTACCCAACCAAGTTGGGTATTGAACTTCCTGAATGAAGTTAGCCTTTATGAGCTTGTCTAACTCAACACTGATTTGGTTGGTCAACTCAGGACGAAAGCACCACTGAGGCTACCTTATTGGCTTTACCCCCACAGAAATAGCTGACTTGTGAACAACGAAATTTGGATGAATGCCCGACATATCTTGATAACTCCAAGCAAATACGTCTTTATATTCTTGGAGGAGTTGTTCATATTATGCCACTTCTTCATCATTTAGCATGGCGTCCATAAAAATTGGCTTGGGATCATTAGTTATTCCCAAATTTATCTCCTATAGCTCATCAATTATGGCTTGCCCACCGTCTTCCGTCCCTGGTGCTGCTGCTTGAACAGCCTCGACAAAATCCTGATTGAGCTGTTGTTCTACAGGAATTGGGTCATCTTTTCAGCATTCAAGCGAATCATCTCGAACATAAACTTCACCACAAATTTTCTAGTCTATCGTGGCTACCCTTTGTTGTTTGGGTGATTCTTGACATGGATGTTTGAAAAATTGAGCATCATCCTCGTGTTTTGATAGAAACAACATTAAGTTGGTATGCTTGCTCGACTTCATTTTGTTCACGAACCCAATACAATGCTTCTAGGCTGTTGCCCCTTCTTATTCAACTTCCACTTCGTCTGCTTTCTAACTCGGATATTCTTTTGTCTGGGTTCATTGACTTTCCCAAGCTTTGAAAAACTTAGACTCGCGTTTGGACCTGCTTGTCCTGGGAGAATAACTCTTGTTCTTGGGGTGAAAACCAAGTTATTTATTGCATGGGCTTTGAGAACTCGCCCATCATGTGATACATGAATATTTTTGGAGGTATCTCCTTGAAACGATCCTTTTAGGACTCCACCTTGATGAGAGATGTTCACTTGCTGGTCGGTTACAACAAATCTCCTTTTATTGCCTTTTTCTTGCCTAGTTTGGGATAATGATGGCCCTCTTGAAGGGGAAGTGCCTGAAGTATAGGCTCCTGTGAAGGGATTTAAAGTCCTCTTAATACCACTCTTTTGTTATCGAGTGATGTTCTCATGACAAAGTTTTCTTTGGGCATTGACTTGTCAATTTTCCTAAGGGGAAAAGTATAGTTTGTGACAAGGGAGTTCACAATTTCCCTTACCAGTGTCAAGGCCTTTTGTCCAGCCTTTCTTTTCTCCTTTGGCGTGTATTTAAACCATGCCTTTGATCATAGAGATTGATATTCTTTAACTTCACTAAGATAACTATTGACAACTCCAATAACCTTCTAAGGCAAAGTAAGAGTTGTGGGCTTTTATTTTTGGTTGCCCCTTTTAGGTCTAAAGACACTTGAGAGGTTTCAGAATCTAATGATTTGTAAAACTTGGCATCAGTGTAATTAATGCCTTCCCTATGAAAAGGATTTGCATCCCTATGGATTGTTTTCTCATTGCCACGCTCGTCAGTGTATTTCAGACATTAGTGAAGAGTCGAGTCAATAGCCTTGCTAGTATGGAGCCATGGTCACCCGAGTAGGACATTGTTAGAAGTATCAGCATCTATTACATGAAAGAGAGCATTTGTGTAGGGGTAATCTAACTCAACTTTTAAAGCAATAGTGCCTAAGGCTTTCTACCCCACCTAATTAAATCCTTACATTGTGAGCAAAGTTGCGGACAACTGATTTGGTATTATCCCTATTGCCCTCAACACTCTTATTAGAATAAGGTTGACTGTGGAACCACAATTAAGTAGAATCTGATTTATACTTTTATCCCCAATCATGCCAGTGATATATAAGGGCCAGTTGTGATTTGCTTACCCCCAACTCGAGGTCTTCATAAGAGAACGTTATACAAGCCATGCATGCAACACACCGGTTTAAAGGAGAGGACAACACCTCATCCAATTCAACAATGTCTACTTGGTCCTCATAGTCACCTGAGTCCATTAACGCCTGAATAAATGCCCATCTTAGTTCCTTTGACATTTGTAAAGCATCATAAACACTTAAGCGTGTTGGGATTCGCTTGAGATGGGAGATGACATCGTAATGGACCTTTTCCGTATGAGATCCTTGATGAACTTGAAAAGGGATCGGGATGGGAGGATACATCTTAGAGTCTTTAGTCAACTCCTTGTCTCTGATTGAACCTTTGCTATTTGAGCTTAATTTTTTATTTTTCTTCCTAACATTCTCCGATGTTGGCAACTCCTTTAGTGACATTTCTTCCTCCTTCTCTTTCTTTGCTAATTTAGGTGGTTGGAGTTGATGACCAGACCGACGAGTTATTGGATCCATTTCTTGAGTGGTATTTGTGGGCTTAATGTTCACCACTTCACATTCATTAGCCAATGAGACGATACAACATTAGGCTACTTCTCCTTCTTCAGGGTCATCATCCAAGGTGTCATTGCCAAAAAGGCCTTTAGAGATGTAATCACCTAAAGTGAAACCTGTGGCATGTTCTCCTTTTCAGAAGTTATGTCAGTCTTCTTTTTGGCCCTTGATTTCTTCTTCTTATTTTTATTGTTTTTCTTTTGAGGCAACTTCTGTCCTCTTATTTTAACTCCTAAGGACTGAGACGCTTGAACACTCCTTACCGAAATTGTGTTCTGCTAAAGTAGGTCTGCCCTTTGAAACCATCATCATCATCATCATCATCTGATGTTGCCCATGCCCTTAAACTCGGGTCCAGGCAGAAATCGTATAAAGTTGGTGCTCTTGGTGAGGGAGGAGGCATATCTGGATATGCCTATGCTATAGCTACATCATCATTAGCAATGAACTTGATCGGGACTGCATTAGGTGGTAATGACACCGTTCAGATCCATTCATTAATTTCTAAAGATGACGGGTAAGAGTCGTCTTTCTACTCAACCTTGCATTTGATAATGTGGTGGGCCCTTTAGGTGGAGGCCCTTCTATCTCAATTTTTCCCCTCCTAATCACGTCTTTAATTATGTCTTTAAAGACATAACAATCCTTTATAGGATGACTGATGATCCTGTGATATGAGCAATACTTAAGATCTTTTATCCTGTTGACTTTAGCAGGTTGTTTTGATTCTGGGAGAGAAATGGCTTTTACAGCCATAAGCTCGTCAAATATCTCCTAGACATCATCATCATTGACGGAAATCGAAGGGATATTTCTTTTCCTTTCTTTCTTGAAGGGTGAATCGTCGGCCTTTTTTTCCTTTGCTTGATATTTTTGTTCACATTTCCACCATTGGTTGACCTTGAGTTTGTTTTGACAAAGGTGGCAATTGACTCTCCTTTTTTGATAGGCCTTTTGCCTTCTTCTCTCTTAGGTTATCTACTTCTTTGACGGGCAAGTTGTCTTTCTAGATTACTTGCCTTAGACATAAGGGCGTCGAAGTTTTGAGGCTCAGTAGTGCCAACGGATGTGGCAATTTGAGGGTCTAAAATGCTTTCACACATTTGAACTACTGTTTGCTTGCTCAGCTTTTTTGGGCAGTGTAAACTCAGACTTCTTCACCTCATAATGAAAGTGTTGACACTCTCATTTGGCCTTTGGCGTGTGTCAGCAAGGTCAAATATGGGGACCTTCCGTTTCGAACTCACGAACTAGGTCAGGAATTCCCTTTGAAGGTCATACTAATATGCAATAGCCCAGGCTGAAGTTGGGTATACCATTAACAATTGGGCCCTTTAGGGATTATATAAAATGCCCAATTAGCAATGCATCATTCAAGGTAGTTTCACCACACGTAGAGTAAAAATGGGCCAAATGTTCATGTGGTGACCCATTTATCCCATCAAACTTCTCAAAGATTGGTTTTTGATAACCTTTCGGGAACGACATCAAGTTGTGATGACTTGGATATGGATTCCTGTACCCCAACACGAGGGGATTCATGGCTGCTTGCTGCTCTTTGATCCCGTGGGCTATCAACTCCTTGATATTTTGCGGAGTGACAACTGTGTTGCTATTGTCAGCCTCATTATTTTTTTCTCGCTCTCTATTTTCAAGGCGAGTAGCGAGATTAGCGATTTCAGCCTCTTTTTCTGCAAGCCTCCTCTGTTGCTCATGCGTTTGTTCCTCAAGGCTTGGAGTGCTAGTCACTAAGACCGGCATGTTATCGGCTTGATCATCCGGGCTAATTTGACCTTATGAGATAAAAGCCGACAATTTCTCTTCATGAAAAAGAGTTCTGGGATCGTAAAAGGTATGACTTGTAACCTCATCTTGTTCTTCGGGTTGGTCCCTACC
>NCQV01058778.1:22137-40953 GCA_002740545.1 Lophocereus schottii | reverse complement strand
ACTGTATTTGAGTTTGGTACCCAACTTTTTCCACAAAGTAATCCAAAAGTGACTTAATAACTTGGTATCTCGATATGAGACGATGGAACGAGGAATTCCATGTAATCTCATCGCCTCCTTGAAATAGAGCTCAGCGACATGAGTAGCATCATTAGTCTTGCTACAGGGAATAAAATGAGCCATTTTTGAAAATTGACCCACAACCACAAAGATGGAATCCTTATTCCTTTGTGTCTTTGGTAAACCAAGTATGAAATCCATACTAACGTCTACCCAAGGTAATGTGGGAATAGGTAGTGGCATGTAAAGCCCCTGGGGGAGTGAATGACTCTTCGTAATCTGACATGTACTGCATCTTCTAATGTTATCTTGAACGTTATTCTCCATGCCTGGCCAATAATAATGTTCCCTAAGCATGATTAGGGTCTTGTCTTCACCAAAATGACCAGCCAAAGATCCAGCATGGACTTCTCGAATCAACAACTCACGTCTGCTGCACTTAGGGACACACAATCTAGCACCTTTAAAGAGAAAGCCTTCTTGAACTAGAAAATCTCCTTTGTGTCGCTTGGTGCACTCAGAATATAATACCCCAAAATCTTCATCATCCTGATACAATGCCTTTAGATGCTCAAATCCAAGGATATAAGCATCTAACTGAAATAATAATAGATGACGCCGAGAAAGGGCATCGACGCCTTCATTCATCTTCCCGAACTTATGCTTGATAGTGAAGTGAAAGGATTGTAGAAACTCAACCCACTTGGCATGTCGTGAGTTTAATTTATGTTGACCTTGAATATACTTCAAAGCCTCATGATCAGAATGCAGAATAAACTCACTGGCAATCAAATAATGATTCCAATGTTCTAAGCATCGAACGATTGCATAGAACTCTTTGTCGTAGGTTGAATATCTTCTTCTAGTTTCACACAATTTCTCACTGAAGAAGGCTAAAGGACGTCCTTCTTGGGTAAGAATTCCACCAATACCAACTCAAGAAGCATCGCACTCAATTTCAAAGACTTTCTCAAACCATAGTAAAGCTAGAACCGGTGCTTGAGTTAGTCTCTCTTTCACTTCTTCAAAGGCAGCTTGTGCTTTAGGATTCTATGTGAATGAGGAACCCTTACGAACTTCAATCATAGGAGCTAAAATGGTGCTGAAATTGCGTATAAATCTCTTGTGGAAAGAAGCCAATCCATGAAAGCTTCGAACATCATGAATACTTTTAGGAATAGGCCAAGTCCGAACTGCCTCAATCTTGCTTTCATCCGCCTTAATTCCATCTTCTGAAACAATATCACCTAAGAAGGTAACTTCTTGGATAAAGAAAGTACACTTCTTAAGGTTGCCAAACAATTTCTCCTTTTCAAGAACAAGTATTACCTGAGTTAAGTGATCTTGATGCTCTTGCTCATTCTTGCTAAACACCAATATATCATCAAAGTAAACGACCACAAATTTGCCCAAATATAGCCGAAATACTTGATTCGTCAATCTCATAAACATACTAGGGGCATTGGAAAGACCAAAAGGCATGACTAACCATTCATATAATCCACCTTTAGTCTTAAAAGCAGTTTTCCACTCATCACCCTCCCTAATACGAATCTCATAATAACCACTCCTCAAATCAATCTTACTAAACACCTTAGAGCCATATAATTCATCCAACATATCTTCAAGCCTAGGTATGGGATACCTATACTTGATAGTAATTTTGTTTATGGCCCTACTATCAACACACATCCTCATACTACCATCTTTTTTTGGAACCAAGAGAGCCGGGACAGCACACAGACTCAAGGACTCTCGCACCAACCCTTTAGACACCAATTCTTCAACTTGACGTTGAATCTCTTAGGTTTCTTTTGGGTTTGTTCTGTAAGCTGGTCTATTTGGTATAATGGACCCTGGGATAAGGTCAATATGATGCTGTATGTCATGCTTGGGTGGTAAGCTCGAAGGTATCTCATCAGGAAATAGGTGACTAAACTGTTCCAATATGACCTTGGCTACAGGATGGGATGGAAATGGTGTATCTAGTTCATCTTGAACTTGCAATATCCACTCTTTCAAAGCTTTAAACTTGTGTTGAGTAGCTTTCAAAAGTGGTTCTCCATATGTCAAAAGCAAGTCATATTGATTTTGGCTTTTTTGTGGTTTCATTTTGTAAAGTTCAGATGGTGACATAGGATTCAGGGTAATTTTCTTGCCATCTTTGGTAAAGGAATAGGTGTTTAGGTAACCATTATGCATGACCTTCTTATCATACATCCATGGTCTCCCTAATAAAATATGGCAAGCATCCATGGGGATAACATCACACTAAAGTTCATCTTGGTAGTTCTTACCAAAAGAGAATGAAATCAAGCAATGAGAATTAACCTGTATTCCCTTACTTTGATTTAACCATTGAATGTTGTATGGGTGTGGGTGTGCCATGGCCTGAAGGCTTAATTTTTCAATCATACTCAATGAAACAACGTTGGCACAGATTCCTCCATCGATGATTAAGGAACAAACTTTGCCTTTGACTGTACATCGTGAGTGAAAAATGTTCTCACGCTATTCATCCTTAGCAACTCATTGGTTACTCAATACCCTTCGAATTACTTGCATTTCACCTTCATCTGCGTTTTCTACAAACTCCCCCTGATCATCTTCATGATCGTTCTCAGCATCTTCTTCCTTTTCCTCCTCTTTCTCCTCGGCAAATTCTCCCTCTATGGCTTCCCATTCAGCTAAGATGGCTACCTTTCGACTAGGACAATCAGAAGCAATATATCCTTAGCCTTGGCACTTGTAACACCTTCTTTAGCTTACGGAGTATGGGTTTGGACGTGGGGGGTTTGGTGGTGATGGCCTTTGAGGAGCTTGGTTCTTTTGTGGATTGGTTGGGAAAGGAGATGATGGTTTAGGCTGAGGTGTGGTACTCCCTTTATTGAAGGGTTGCCCACGGTTTGGTGTTGAATAAGGCTTGAATGAATCACGAATATTCATCCTGGATTTTCTTTGTTGTTCCACCTTATGTGCTAAAACACATACTTCGTCAAAGGTGGTATAGGCTTACAATTCAACCACGTTGGCTATCCTAGGATCAAGCCCTCCTAGGAATCGAACCGTGGTTTGTTCTTCAGGCTCATGAATGTCACATTTAATCATGAGTTTTTCAAACTCACGTGTATATTCTTCCACATTCATTTTGCCTTGAGTGAGATGATGAAAGGGCATGTAGTTGTCTTGGACATAAGTGGATGGCAAAAATCGTGCCTTCATCTTAGATTTCAATTTGTCCCAAGTATTGATCTTGCTCTTCCTTTCTCTAGTTCTCTTAGCATTGAGGTTTGTCCACCATAAGGAGGCATATTTTCTCAGTCTAAGAGCAACCAATTTCACCTTCCGATCCGCTCGATAGTTTGTAACCATTCAAGGAAGTCATCTGGATCTAGCTTACCCTCAAACTCAGGAATTTCAACTTTAAAATCACTTGAGTTGAAAGCAGGCCATACTCCTCTTCTGGTCCTCTCGAATGGTACTTCATCATCAGAGAAAGATAGCGCATTGCTAGCTTCCTCTTCTCCTTCAAAACGTGTTCCAACGCGTTCACTATTTTCTTGAAGCTTTTGCTTTTGTTTCATGTGGTCTCCAAGCTGTTTTCTCAAGTACTCATTTTGAGCATTAAGTTCTTGATTGGATATAGAGAATTCATGCATCTGCATGGCCATTGCTTCAAGTTTCTCTTCTAAAGTCATGCTAGAACTCATTGTGAAAGGATAAACTGAACTTGTGTTTGAGTTTAGGATTCAGAGAAAAGCTAGGAAAGGCATGTGGTAGGTTTCAGGCAAGGATGAAGATGCTCTAATACCAAAATTGATGTAAGTCTCAAAGGTAGGAACAACCCAAGCTAACTTACAACAAGAACACAATCAAAACAAATGGAAAACCCACGAACCCAAGGATGCACGGCCGTGCTTAAGGACACGGTATGGCTATGCCAAACTTTTGCCTTGCACGCCTGAGATTTGTTACTTCTTACGGTTTGAAGAGCATTTGTGTTTGCACTCAAAACAAAATCAAAGCAAGAAACCTTGACCTTGATTAAGCTTGAAAAGAGTATGAAAAGGAATAGGAAATGTGTGAAATGAATGGAATCGGAAGTTCACTGATTAGAACACAAAAGAGAGCTTATGGTTTAAGAAATCCAAAAGCTCGCTTCATGAACTTTAAGTGAATTCAATGTGATTTGGATAATTCTAAGCTTTGTGATTAGATAAGATACACCACTAATCACTTAGCTTAGGGCCTTTAATCTTTGATTAGGATAAGATACACCACTTAATTAATGATTAAAACTCACTTGAACACCACCTTAATCGACCTAATTAAGGATAAGCAAGTTAAGTGTCTAAGAAGAACACAAGACATAAAGTCTTTGCTTAATTTGAGACACACGCTTGTTATTATGCAAAAGGGAAGCAAAGGCACTTATAAGGCCTTTGGTTACACAAAATAAGGCTTTCCTTCTAGCCAAGGAAAGTCATTAAACTAATCCTATGCTTAATTACACACAGTTTAAGCTTAAACATGCATAAGCTGAAAGTTTAAGCTACAAACACAAGATTTCTTTCTTAAACTCTTTCCTAAGCATTAAGAAACCTTGTTGACTCAATTTCCCTTCAAGGAAGGTATGGGATGCACGGCTGCCACCTCAAAAGGCTGATGAATGCATGGCTGCCAAGTTGAGTTAGTGTGGCTGGTCTAAAGCTTCCCATGTGTCACCTTCTTCATACTTCCACGTGTCACTCTCCTATGTGGCTGGGTGGTAGCTTACCAAGAACCTCTAGGTGACTAATCAGGCAAGCACACACCTCAAGCAAACCCATCTAGGAGGGAAATCCGCCTTGCTAAGTAACCGGGTGTCTAGGTGCCTGTTTCTACTGTGACTTGTGCTTCATGGTTGACACCTCAAATGCTGAGTAATCTCATCTTTCGTTACATGGAAGGAAACCTCAAGATGTCTAGTTTACGCTCGTTTTTGAATCATAACATTTGGACGTCATTTACCTCTTGAAGCAGCCTGATTTCCAAAACCGTGCAGATTAGACTTCAAAATAGCACAGGTTTAGTAATTAGCTTAATTCACTAACCAATTGAACTCCAAATCTGGTAATTCCAATTGGAAATGAAAGGTAAGACCTTAAGCTTGTATGTACACCAAAAAACAAGCAATTAAACTAGGATTAAACTTGATAAATCAAGTAGACAAAACCGGGTGAAAAACCGAATGAAAAACCGGGTGCATCACCATCAATGTTCTTCATCAAAAAATTAATAGTCGTGCTTTGGACTTGGTTTCTTGATTATTTTGGATCATTTGAACGTTCATGGACCCTATGGATGGACCTCCATCATTGCTTCTGCCCCCCCTAAAAAAATGATTATCAACTTTTACTTAATTTCTTTACTATCTTCACCCTATTAATTGCAATGTGGAATTTCATAACTGCTGAGAAATTAGATATATCTATGATTCAAGTTTTAGTTACCTGGCTTTTTTGGATGGTGTTGTAGGGCATTTATTCCTGCTGGTAGTATATGATCCCTACCCCTGGCGGTCTTTCTGAGTGATTATCTTTGAATAACTATTGCCTCCTTCACCCCCTGTGCCCCCCCCCAAAAAAGGCCAGTTCTTTTTAGTTATTTTAATCATATTGTATACCTTCATCATGCAGGCTGAAGTGAATTGTCCGTGGTTTGCCTGCATCTAGTGGTGAAAAACGAGGCTCTATTTATGATTACCTTATTGATCAAAATAATGAATATCATAAATTATGTTGTATGAACCAACTTGCATGTGCTGTGAAAATCTAGTGCTGGCTGTAAACATTGTGTGAAGCAACTACTGGTGTGACCTGATTCCATCAGTACCTGCAACTTTGTCAAAAACCTGTTAGAACTTGGTACTCGCTACTCACTATTCCTGTTGGTGCTTCTTGGCCGCCTCTACAGGGTGTACCCTTTTTTAGTTTTGGGTTGGTAGCCCCTCCCCTTTCTCCCCGTCAGATAGGTGTGGGGTGGTATGGCATGGGTCTAAATATTGGGGGAGAAGGGTGAAATATGGCTGGCCTGTTGGTCTAGTAGCAAATATCAACCCTCCTTACAGGAGATTTGTGACCACTCATGAATCAAAGGTGGTTTGTGTGGAAAGCAATCTCCGATCACTGACTTGAACAGCTCATTTCTATATCTGCAATGTTGTTGCAGGCTTTACAGAACAGCGACTGTTCCTATGGATGTGCATCGATGCTACATGTCTTGCGTCTTTAAAGGAATTATCAAATTTGTTTCCTCCATGCAAACGAGTAGGTTGTGTCTAATTTATGTTTTGCTAATTATATGCCAAGTATCATGGGTTAAGTTTTTAGAGTCTTCTAACACATTCTACAGCCTTTTAGAATGCTTTGAAATCTTCTAGAATATTCGGGACTTTTCGGGATGCTTGAGAATCTGTTGGATCGTTTTGAACTCTTCTAGAGTGTAATAGTGTCTTCTGGAGAATTTTGCTTTTGAGGTTGTGTTAGAACATTTTAGAACATTCTCTAGATTTTGCTACGATGCTCTTGAATATTCTAGAAGCTTGTAGGGTATATAGATATTTTGGATAGATCCATGGTTACGAAAACCGGACCAGACCGACCGGTCGGACCGGTTCAACCGGGAACCGCTGGCCAGTCCGGTCCGGAATACACAAAGACCCGCTCTGAGGGTTGAACCAGCCAAACTCAGTCAAACTCAGTCAAAACCGTAGTCGGTTGACCCAGGCGAGCCTCGGTTAGAGCGGGATTAAATTTGGAATCCCAAATCTAAACCACAGCGCCTCTCTCACTGCACTTTCTCACTTCAACACCGCAAACTCAGCACTCAAAGATTGTTCAGAAGGGGATTATGAAAGAGATAGGACCAAGAACAAAAAAAAAAAAAGAAAGAATTACCATTCGGTTACCAGACCTCATTGTTCAAGATGCCCCTTCGCAGCTTCGCCCAGATTTTAAAGAGAGGTGGCTTTTTGGGGGCGGGGTGGCAGTAGAAGTGTTTTATGTTGCTATCTAGGCATTCGTTCCCTAATGCAGCAATGCTCAGTGGGCTCTTTTTACATTTATTAATGGGCTTCTAATTCTGAAATAGAGGAAGTTAGAAGAAGCCCAAGTGCATGACATGTGCGAATATTGGTAATTTGAAAAAAATATATATAACAAATATATAAAAAAAAATTCAGGTTCACCAGGTTGTGCCGATCTAACCCGGTTTGACGGTAAATTAGGTCAACTGGTCCAACCCCGGTCCAAACGGTCCGACTGGTTGAACTATCGACCCACTCGGTCAACCGGGTTGATCACCGGGTCGGTTATCTCAACCTTGAATAGATCTAGAGATATAGACTGTTGGGCTAAATTAATCTTCACCGATCATTAAGGAGTTGACTGGTTATATAAATCCCAAGGGAGACTCATTTGTAAACCATCCAAGATTGCGGGTAATATAAAGTAAGCATTCTCCAAAATTCTCTTATGTGTTCCTGCATATTTTCTTAGCTTACTTAGCTTTCAAAGGTAATGTGTGGTTAGATGTTAACACTTGTAATGTAGATAACTTTGTAATTATAATTTTATTATTTTGTTTGATTGTAAGAGGATATTGCAAGTAACTAACTTGTAATTATGAGTGCTAAAAACTATGTGATCATGATTGAACTACAACATTAATTGCATTACATTAATGTGGTGTTTGTTTAAAAGTAGTGTACTAACTATTATACTACTTAACGGAAACAACCATGTAATGTCATTGTCAGTACAATGGAATGGGGTAATAATTACATTATAATGTTCGATTCCAAAGTTTTTGCAATTGTAATGGGATGAATCATTTACAAACAATACTTAAAATTTTATTTATAGCGTGAAGTTCTTACAATTCAACTCGCATTTTATTTTGCCTACTTTAATTATTTGTAACTTTGTTAATAATTATCATTTAATATCTTATGATTAGATTATGATGCTTTGACATAATGCTCATTTCACTCTATTTCTACTAATTATAATAATATAATATTGTTCAAGTTTAGCAAATAGACAAAGTAGATGATGATGCTGATGTGAGAGAGAGAGATAGCGAGGTGGTGATAATGATGTCTAGAATGTATAAAAATGCAGTTACAATAAATATGATTATGTTATGAGTTAAGTTTAACCTAATATGGCGAGGAGAGAAAAGGGGGGTGAGGGGAGCTTCAAATATTTAAAGACGTGGTGGTATAGTATTAAGAGATGAGAAGTAGAGGGAAGACAATGAATATAAGAGAGAAAGTCCCTAAATATAATACTTTATAGTTAGGTAGACTTTGATTCAAAGGTATGCAATCACACTAGTTTAGGAGAAGTCAAATAATTGTGTTTGCATAGATTGATATAAATGCGATTACAATGCAATCTTGATTATATCCCTTAATGGTAATCAAACATGGCAATGAAATCATCATTACCATTTTGATTGCGTTATCACTTCGATTACACAAAAGTAAACAAGCCATAAATTTAACCAAACATGACATTAGGTTAAGTCAAGCACATTTGGGGAGGCTTACTAGCAAACTTGAAGGGGTTTTGAGTAGAGTTTGCTAGTGATGCATGGGAGTTGGGTTTGATTGAAGTGCCACTTTACAAGAGTATTTAGACTGTAGGTTCTCAATGGATCAATTAGTAAAATTTGAATTCAAAGTGAATTTCGCCCAATCTAAGGCAACATATTTCGATTTGAATTTAGGTGGAAAAAATCGACTTGAATTTGAAAAAAGATTACCCAAGTTGGATTGAATCAAATGTAGGGTGGGGTTAACATTTGATCTGATTTCCTCCATTGTATTTCTTAAATGGTTAACATCTAATTTTTAATTTCAACATTTGAAATAAAAAGTGGCTTTTAATGATTAACATCTAATTTTCAGTTTTATCGCCTATGCATGGTTGTACTTCTCTGCACTCCTTAGTTTTCTCACTCTTCTTATGCCCACAAGCAAAAGAGCCATTATGCTGGCTGTGAATTTCAGATTGAAGTTGGACCTCTTCACATCTTCGGCTTCCTCCTGAGTTGCTATTGTTGTCATTTGGTAAATAATCCTCATGAGTAATTTGTCATTTTTATTTATCTTTTTCTGGTATCATTCATGGTTTTACTCATATCTCTTACCGAACACTTAACTATGGAGTTTTTAACGATGGACTCACTAGAAAACTAGGGTGATATAAGGAGTTGTAACAAACCCTTTACGCCCCACATTTTAGCCAGATAATGGGGTATTACAAAAACACAGTAAGCTAGTAAAAATAAAGAATTTGATGCATAAAAATAAGAAATTATGGGGGATCATGATAAGAATTAAAGTAAATTAGTAAAGATGCATCACTAAAATTAGGTGTAAAAGTGGCCATGAGGGAGAGAAACTAAGCTTAATCTCATCTTAAATCTAAACTAAACCTAACTTGAATTTACAAATGGGCATAAGAAGTTATTTATAGGTTCTAAATCTATATATAACAGCATGGCCTTGTAGGCCAATACTAGTGGTCGTGTGTTGCATGAGTGCATGTGACAAACTTTGAAAAACGAGGCTGCACGGACCATGTAAAGCCAACGGGTTAAATTTTATGGCACAAAGCAGGCTCTGTCCTCCCATACGAATAAGTCATGTTTTGTACTAGATCCCTTAGGCAGTAGTAGCGAGTGTTGGAGTAGGAGTACAAGCATACACAACCCGATATGGTAACATGACCATACCATGTTCTTAGCTAAACCATGACACGAGTAGTAGAGATAAGCAAGGGGAGTAACACAATGTATGGGAAGGCTTTTGGATGTCCATGATAACTTGCAGAAGGTTCACTTNNNNTGTGTTCAGGCACAATATATGCAAATTTTATGCTAACATACTACCTAGATTTAGCTCATAATAATTGGTAAATTAGTTGTTTATACGTGTTTTCTTTGTTTTGTAGTCAATAAAGAAAATTACTCAAATGGTGGACAATTGGTGTAAAATGCGCTGAGAGTTGTCGTGTTAACCCGAGTTTACCCAAGTCGATAACTCGGGATAACCATGGAGCAAACCCGGGACGACAAGCATAAAACCTGCCAGGAAAAACAAGGAAGAAGAATACAACAGAGGGTTGGCAAGGGGTGCCTGTGCCAAGCCTACCCTGTCATGCTTCTGTTGTTAGCTTCCAGAGATTTGACACGGTGTGCCCGTGCCACTTGGCACGACGTGCCAAACCTACTACATCGGGATCTATTTAAAGCCTCTTTTCCCTAGTTATATAATAATCTAATTTTGAAGTTTCAAGAATAGGGCTTAGCGTAGGGTTTAGGAGAGATTAGTGTAGACTTAGTTTCATTTTGTAGCCACTTCTCAAGAGTAATGAAGTTTTTATGCAATTCTCTCTCTTTTAATTTCATTTCCAATTAAGTTCTTACTTTGTTGGGTTTGATTTACTAGTTTAATATCCAAATTTATATGCGTCTGTTTGTTAATTGATCAAAATTAGTTCCTCCCTTTACTAATCATCCTTCTATTCTCTTATCTACTCTTAATCTCTCATTCTCTTTCTTCAAGAATGCAAATTTGAAACTCTTTCTCTCTTGTCCTTCTCAAGGTTTGAAAACCTATTTTTACAAGTTTGAGCTTTTGACTCTCAATGGCTTAGATTAGGAGTAGTTGAGTTAGATTAGTGACAATAAGTGGAGAATTCACCTTCAATCATCATTGACTTGCTCCAACAACTAAGGCCAACCTCCATTATTGGATTTTGAAGCTTTTGAGGTACTCCCCTTTCTTTATCTTTTTTTAATTAGCAAATTTAATGTTTTCTTAGTTAGATGTTTTGCTAGCTATTTTTAGTAAATATGATGTTTTGGGTTGATTTTGTTAATTATGTTTTGTTTTTATTTAGCTTAATTAATCATGTTTAGATTAGAATTAGTGAGTAATTAGTTTAATTAATCATGCTTAGTGACATTATCATTTTTTCTATGTTAGAGTTAGGGCCTAAAATAACTAGTGATTCGATTTCCACACCATTCTAGAGGACGACAAATTTCCAGTCTTCATCCCCAAAACTACACCTACAGATTGGCGCAGTTGCTGGGGACGGTGCTGCGAAATTAAGTCACTTCTTATAAGTATACCCCTCTTTAGTTCATTGTGTGCTAGTGTAGTCACTTTTATTGTTTCTTTATTTTTTCTCTTGAGTTCTAGAGCAGTTACTTATTTGGATGACATTATAAAACACAAAAAAAAAGAAAATATGAAAAATCCAAAAATGATTGAAAAATTTAAAAACCTAAAAAGTTGCGGCTCATTGGATGCGAATGATGGGCTTGAGAATTTTAAGGAAACAAATATGGTCAATGTTGAGCCTAAGTCCACTAAACTTGATGAGCCTATTCTTGAAAGAGTGGAAGCCGGCCTACTACGTTCATTAAGGGATTACTTCGATCTTCCCCGAACCTTCCACAATTATGTTTTGACCTCCCTCCTATCCCTAAAGAATTGAAGTTTGAGCTTAATCTGGATTATTTTGGTATCCTTCCTCAATTTACTAGCTTTAAAGATCCTTATGTATTTATTCGTGAGTTTTAGAAGGTGTGTTCGTTGATTCACATGCCTAGGGTACCAAACGATGTTATGAGGATAGAATTCATTCCCTTTGTTCTCAAAGATTATTCTTAGAGGTGAATGTATGGTATTAAGGTTGGTTCTATTAAATCTTAGGATTCTTTTGTTGATATCTTTCTTAAGAGGTATTTTCACACTAGCAAGACCATTAGGATTAGGAATGAAATCGTCTCTTTGTCCAACTTGAACATGAGCCTTTTTGGAATTATATGAATATGTCTAGGGAGTTGCTCACTCGATGCCCTCACCATGGTTTAGAGAAATGGAACTTGTGTCAAATTATTTATGAGGGGTTGGATGTGAGTACTAAGATAATGGTTGGATCTATATGTGGGGAGGGATTCTTTGCAAGAATGCTAATGAGGCTTGCAATTTTCTCAAAAATTTAAGTGATAAGACATATGAGTAAGGGAGAACTAGGGAAGCTCCTAGTATTGCGTCTAAGAGTTTTATGGATAATAAGGGCAAGCTATTAGGGTACTACACTTCATAGTGAGCATCAATTTGAAGTTTCTCTTTTTCATCCGCCTTAACCTCTTGAATGCATTACTCCCCCATGTTCTTATGATATCCCTTGGATAATGATGTTAGCCTATACTCTCACTCTTTGAATCAAATGTCTTTTGAGGGCATGAGTGATCCTTCATTGCATCCCGTAATTAAGATTAGGGATGCTCTTGGAGGCGATATGGTTTTTGATGATACACCTTTGCTTTTAGTCCCCATGATAGAGAATGATAAGAGTGAGAAACTAGTAGTTAAGGCTACTTGTAGTCTTGAGCATGACATGATTGTGATTTCCAATGATATTTTTGTTGAGGAGGGTATTCAGCTAATGAGAATCCTTTGGAGGAGCCTTGTGTTGAGGTCACACCTTCTTATATGGAGCTTATTGATGCAACCCTCATTAAATTCCCTTTTAAGAACATCCCAACTTCTATTGTCATACCTCCTTATACTCTATCATCTCACTCTTCCACGGATCCCTCAATGTCCACATTCCCCGAGTCCCGGGCTTGCATGATTTATGCTCCTAATTTAGACCGGACTCATGAGCTTGATGTGGTTATAAGGCTTGAGGATTCGGTGGAGGATTTATCATGCCTAGTTTGTGCATTCATGCTTCTTATGAGGCTTCTAGGTCTTTATCCTCTATATTGAGTGATTTTGGGCATCTGTATAGCTCTTATGATTGGGCCCAAAGCTTTGATAAGCTCAAGAAAGCTCTCACTTCTATTTCGGTGATGTGCTTTCTTTGGAATGTCCTCCTTGTTACCAATAGTTTTAACTTTTTAAAGGATTATTCAAGTTTACTTGATAAGTTGCTACCAGCTTTGGTAGGGATTGATACGAGTGGGAACTTAGTAATTTAACGAAGTGGCTGATTGTCATTGGGCCTCTTATAACACATTTTAGTGAGGCATAGTTTAGGTGCACTCAACACCTAACCTGGTATGATTGTTCTACCCCTTCCCTATTCTCCTTTTCCTTTTCTTCATTCTTTTTGTATATAGTTGTTGATATTTAGCATTATGATTGTGTAGGTGATTGATTTTGAGGTGAAATTTGGGATTTGTTGAGCCGAGTTGGCTATGATCACCATTGTTTGTTTTATGTGTTTTGTTTTTCTTTGTTTTGTGTTAGTTTATATTTTGTTTTCTTTTTTTTCTTTTATAAATAAGTGTTAGTGTTTTCTCTGGTTTTGTTTTTGTTTTTATAGTTTTGTTTTGTTTTGTAATTTAGTTTTAGTTTTAGTTTAGTTTTGTGTGTGTTAGTGCGTCAATTTTTATTTACTTGCATGTTTGTGTTAGTTTTACATTTGAATAACTTATATGATTGCTTTTTGGTGCCTTAGTTCGCACAATGAGGACATTGTGGAGTTTTGGTGTGGGGGTGAGGTGTCCATTTGCACATATTTTACGAAAATTTTGAAAATTTCAAAAAGATCTTTCTTTTCTTTGGGGATTTGCGTTCTTTCTTAGGTGATTGTGATCTCCATTTTTTTGTTCTCTTCTTTCCCCTTTTTTAATTTTGTAGAGCCTTGATAAATCGTGGTAGGCACCACTAGGTATCCGTGGAGGTTTTAAAAACCTCTTATTATTGCCTTTTATAGTTTTGTTTATTTTTTTAGTGGAGGTTCTAAATAGCAAAAGAATAAAATACAATAAACAAAAGAACATAGATAGGAAAAAGAAAAACAAACAGTTAGGTTTCCTCCCAAGAAGTGTTTGTTTAAGGTCGGGAGGTCGACCTTTCTTCTATTTTGGTTCGAGTTCAATGAGAGTGTGGGTATCGAACTCCCACACAACATATGTTTTGTTTTTGTCATGAAGCACGAATTTGAAGTCTTTCAACTGAAGGTACCACCTCAGATACTTAGGTTGGAGGCTCCTCTTCATCATCAAATTATACCAAAACGTACTATCAACATACAAAACAAATCAATATTGGGCTCCATCAGATGGACCACTATCGTCATATTCAATCCCAAGATCAAAATCCAAATCGACTCCTTCCATAGGAGCTAAAGAAAGAACTAATTGAGCGAACCTACAGTAGTCGCTCATGGAAGACTCATTAAAAGCATAGGTCTCAACCTCAGGTATGCTAGGAGGCGTAGGAGTAGCAAAGTCTACCTTAACATAACCCTGGTTAGGATGCTCAGTTGAAATCCAATCAACCTCAGAAGGGTCAGGACAACCCCAATCATCCTCCATCTCAATTTTAGGAGAAAGGGGAAGTGCATCAGATAGAAAAGAATTGGAGAAAACAATTTTATCTTCCATAAAACAAAATGCAGCATAACACTCCTTACTTCAAATGTTATCCATCCCCTTTTACATTAATCGTGCAATTTGAAGTAGCCAAAAAGAGTTTCCTAACAATAATTTGGGCGTCATCAGTCAAAGTCATATCAGCAATGATAAAATCTTCAAGTACCCATAAATCTCCTATTTTTACAAGCATCTTGCAATTGTCCCAAATGAAGCTTACGGAACATAGAGTAGAGCATCAAACTGATAATTGCACCAAGGTAACATAGGGCTCTATCAATCTTCACTTTTCCTACTATATAGTGGATAGAAAAGCTACCTTGGTCAGGAAGCCTAGGGAAAGACTTTGGGGAACTCGAAGTGTTGGTAGTTTTTTTTTTGTTTGTTTTTTTGTGGTGAGTAAGAGTTTTAGTCATCCTCTGGGATAAATGGTGATTAACTTAAGATCGAATTAACTGTATGAATGATTTCGATTTTTAATTTATTTAAATGAACTTGGCATGCAAACCTAACAAACTCTTCTAAAATGACTTTACAATGCAAATATAGACTACCCTCATCTAACTAATGATCACTAGCTTCTTAAAAACACGTAGCACAAAGAAAATGGGGGATCGGGCTTAACACGGCCCTTGGCTTAACTTGGCCAATCAATACAACCAATAATCCTCAAAGATCACCCCAAGAAAATACGATTTCTAAACTGAAGTATGCCTAATCCTAACAAATGCAATAAAAAGATGAGGGAGAGAAGTTACAACAAGATTGCAATCATTCTTCATGAAGATTAAGCGATACCATCATCATTGAGCCTGGAATGATCTCTTTACTCATGAAACCTCAAGTTTCACTATCTCAAGCTAGCCTAGTCGTGTGAGTGGATGAATGTAGAGAAGGGGAAAAGCAACTAGGGAGATGATTGAGTTTTGAGAGATAGATTTAGGTTTCCAATCCATTAAGATCAAAACCCAACTATTCCCACAACCTCCAACACATCAAATCCATGTTTGGGGAAAGTTGGTGTTGCTTAAAACTGAAGTCATTATAGAAATTTAGGAGAGACATAGTAAGATTAAGCAATAATAAAAAGAGAGAACACGAAACATACCATGAACTTAATATAAAGCTTCAACTTTTTGCTATTCATTAATGGAGGAGAGAGAAAGTTCAACAAAGCTAGAGCTACAGTAAGAAAGCTGCTAAAAAAACGAAGATGACCTAAAAATCAAAAGTTGCCTTTTTTCCTTACATCATTGAGTAATTAAGCCCAAACAAAATTATAGGGTTTAGCATAGTCATGCCCCTTGGCACGAGGCACCCATGCCAAATCTTTGTCCGCAATTTTACTATTCTACTTGTGGCACGCTCCCACTGAGCCTGTGGCACGCCCTCCTAGACTTTGGCACGCTCTTGGACTTTTCCTTCCAAATGGGTTGGGCTCGACTTCTAATGGGGCTCCTCTATCATTTAACTCTACAAAACACAAAATCTAATTAATTAAATAATTTAAACGTTATTTATGAGCTAAAATCTAATAATGAGGGTCAAAACTTTGTCCGGTTAAGAACTAAACAAATATCCCCATAATTTGATTTTGCTTGTCCTCGAGTAAAACATGAGGAAATCACCTTTTCGTAGGTGGTATGGTTTCATTTAGCATATGCAATAAGCTCTTTAAGCCCTTTAGTCCCCAAGTGGACGAGTGTGGTCTCATGAGGGTTTAAGGAAGACAAACCCACAAGTCTTTGAAGAAGAAAAAGGAAAAGAGAGGGAAAAAGAAAGAAACATTTTTCCAACATATCTTTGCAAAGCAACATCAGTGAGGGTAATCATGCACTTCCTAAGTCAACAACTCCTTCTAATCACCAAGACTCTCACAACACGCGCATAGAATGTATAGTCAGGCAGTCGACCCTCGTACATGACAATCATGGTTTTATTCCAACCTTTTTCAATGGGTAGTAAGTAATGGTTACTCACTTTAGGGCATGTGAGACTCTCCTCTCAAGTGTTTAGGGTAATAACATGGGTACACTCATGCTCAACACCAACAATGCATTCCACCATAGGTTTGATCTAGCTCTCATTCTCCTCTATGTATTTGCACGTGCATTTTCACAATTAAGAGGACTCTCAAAGGTTGTAATGGGGCTAGGATAAAGGTTGAGGACGGAGGCATAATTTGGGAATAAGGAGCTCTAATGAGTTATCACAATCACCTCAACGAAATATACCCACCCATAATCACACCCCAACTAGCAATTTGCATTGATGACTTGAATGCTCTAATCTTCACTTAAACCTTTCATGCCAAGACTTTTATTCCCCTTTTTTTCTCTTTTTCAACAAAGTTTCTCATTTCTTGGTTTTATTGTGCTCTATTTCTTTTTTTCCCTCTTTCTTTTTCTTTTTTTTTCTTTTCTTTTTTTCAAACAAGTAATGTTTGACAAGAGAGATTCTAACTTTTGCAAAGTATCAAGTCAACTCCCACATTCCTCTCTTTGTTGTTACAAGCCACACCAAATACACATTCCCTTGCATTATTCCTCACCCCCTTATCATAATGATACTTATTGGCCTTGGCTTAGGTGGATGTAGTGTTTGAAGCCAAAGGCTAGTCATGCGGGTCACATAAAAAACATTGACGATTAAGGCTCAAAGGGGGAAAAAGGCATGCAAATTATGTACTATGGAGGCTTTTTGGCTAATGTAGCTCCAATGATGCACAAAGAATGCCTCTTTCCTTTCATTAATAATGCAAATACAATATGTGGTTCCAAAGAGAGTTAGTGTAAATTCTAGAGAATGACAAATGTGGTTGTGCCCCTTATGAAATGGACATCATGACCACAAGTGAAGATGCGATCGCATAAGGCTCAAGACCTTCACAGGTTCACCTACTACGCCTACTCTCATCTATTAGGTCCAACTAGACATGACTTACCACAAACTTGGACCTTCTCTCCATCTTAGACATCCTAATTATGTGTTATTCGAGTCCTAAACAATCAGAGATCATTACGAACAAAACTCACGCATTTCCCCAAAACTATTTATTTACAGTGAAAAATAGAAAATCTTTTTGATTTTTCAAAAAATTACAAAAAATTTTCTCTCTTCTTTTTCTTTTTTAAAAAAGTGATGGAAGAGCTTTCCCACCCGCACACTTATTATGCACAATGTCCTCATTATGGGACTAAGGCGCTCTAACAAGGAAAGAAATGAAAAAGAGAAGGAAAGATAGAATATCAACAAGGAGAAGGAAAAAGACTACCGTGAGATGGAGTAAACATAGAGCAGAAAAGAAGAAAGAAGAAAATATTTACATGGTAAACATGGAGTTGTATATACAATGATCATACATGATCACACTAAATGCAACTATATACATTGCCTATGCTCCTAAGAACCCATTATACCACAGTCAAATCCGCTACGTGTGGATAACATGAATGACAACATTCACCTATCATTTCAACCATATGGCCAATACAACCAAATTTCTCCTTAAACGACCATCAAACCACAACATACCATAACATGGAGGGATGGGGAGAGACAAATAATCAACATGTGACCACCCAAAAGAATTGAGATGGCCCCCTAACGCAAAAGGCACTATATAATGAACCCCTCAAAATGCAATAAACTATATACAGTAAGGGAGGGGTAGGGGATACCACTCACAGTCACTGGGGCCCACAAGGCCCAGGTGGCAGCGAAAAGTGTGGAGGAAACAATGTAAATGTCAATAAACTCCCCTGATCGCCCAGGAAAGGGTGGAAGCATTGCTCCAACTAATGGATGGCCTTGGACTACTACTAGATAAGCTCGTTCATCCACCTCCTATCCTCGTACTTTCTAGATTCTCTCATAGCCCGCTCCTTCTCATGCTAAATCTATCCCATCTCTCTCTCTCTCTCTTTTGTTGCTCCACATACCCCTGAAATAGGTCACTCCCACCTCAATTGGGTCCTTACACCTAGACATCCGATGAATGTCATGACACATCTCGTTGTACCCCTCTCAAAGTTCGGCTATGTCCACTTGGAGGCTAGGAAAAGATTGGAGGAAGCTTGCATTAAAAGGCATGTGGGGTGTGCAAGAAGCGCCCTCCATCTTAAAATATGGGTGTCAAGTTTGTGGTTATGGTTGAGGTTGAGGTGCGGGGTCATGCTTCCCTTGAGGTTCCCCATATTGTTAGGCCTTTTGCTCTTCTTCTTCACCCTCATGTCATCATCCTCACTATCCTCTTCATCCCCCAATTCACGTTCATCACCCTTGTGTGGAATCACCACCTCTCTC
>NCQV01058778.1:4523-19495 GCA_002740545.1 Lophocereus schottii | reverse complement strand
CTTGTATGAATGACCTCTACCCATTTTGACACATAATCCACACACAAGACAATATATTCATTCCCAAATTCGGGAATGGATCCATAAAATCAATACCCCACATATCAAATATGTCTACAAAAATGATGGGGGTGAGTGGCATCATGTCTTTCCTACCTATCTTACCTATTTGTTGGCAGCGCAAGCATCATTTGCAGTAATCATGGGCGTCTCTAAATAAAGTGCGCTAATAGAATCCACTTTAAAAGACCTTCACTGCAGTCTTTTTTCCACTGAACTGTCCTCCACAAGATTGATCAGGGCAAATGGAGAGGACACTTTAGAAGTGCTCATCATGGACACATCTTCTAATGATTTGGTCCGGATAATATTTAGACAAGTAAGGATCATCCCATATAAAGAATTAGGACATGAATAGAAAACGTTCCCTATCATCCTTATTCCACCCCCAATCACTAGATAGTTCACTGTGTTAACAAATCATGGCTCCATTTGAGCCCTAAACAATTGTTTATCAAGGAAACAATTAAAGATGGGGGTTTCATTGTATCCTGAGTCACTAGCTCTGAGCCTTAAACAATTGTTTATCAAGGAAACAATTAAAGATGGGGGGTTCATTGTGTCCTGAGTCACTAGCCTAGGGAAGTGATCTGCTACTGGGTTCTCGAAACCCGTCCTATCTTTCATCTCACAATTAAATTCCTATAGAAGCATAATCCACCTAATTAGCCTAGGCATTGCATCTTTCATTTCCATGAGATGTTTGAAGGTGGTATGGTCAGTCGAAATAATCACATGAGACTTTATGAGATAAGGTCTAAACTTTTCAAATCCAAAAACTACTGCCAAGAATTCTTTTTCAGTTACGGTGTAATTTACTTGTGCCTCATTCAAAGTATGACTGGGATACTAAATTACATGAGGCTTTTTATCAATTCTTTATCCTAGAACTACCCCGACCGCATAATCCAATGCATCACACATGAGTTCAAAAGATTCTCCTCAGACAGGAGGATGCAGCATATGTGCAATATTAAGCGCCTCCTTAAACTTTGTAAATGCCACTTCATACTCCTTGGAGAAATGTAAGAGTGTCTCCTTAGCTAGCAGGGAAGATAAGGGCTTAGCAATCTTGCTAAAGTCCATGATGAATCTCCAGTAAAAATTGGCATGCCCAAGAAAGGACTGCACATCCTTTACACAAGTAGGGAGGGGAGGTTTGCAATCAAATCCACTTTCACTTTGTCTACCTCTATACCCTCACTAGAGATACTATGGCCCAAGACAATCCCCTTCTTGATCATGAAATGACATTTTTCCTAATTAAGAGTCATCTTTTTGTCCTGACACCTTCTTAACACTTTTTCTAAGTTAGCTAAGCAATCCTCAAAAGACTCTCTGTACATGGAGAAGTCATCCATGAGAATCTTAAGGGATTGCTCAACTAAATGGAAAAATATAGAGATCATACATCTTTGGAAAGTGGTCAAGGCATTGGAAAGACCAAAAGGCATCTTTCTAAAGGCATAAGTGCCGAACAGGCATGTAAATGAGGTCTTTTATTGGTCTTTAGGGGCAATAGGAATTTAGGTATACCTAGAATATCGTCAAGGAAGCAATAGAAAGCCCGTCCAGCTAACCTATCCGACATTTTATTCAAGAAGGGTAAGGGGAAATGATCCTTCCTAGTGGTGAAGTTTAACTCCCCATAATCAATGCATACCCTTCACCTAGATTGGATTCTTATGGGAATGAGCTCACCCTTGTCATTTTTTACCACAGTTATACCGGTCTTTTTAGGAATGACTTGGATGGGGACACACACTCACTATCCACCATGGGGTAAATAGTGTCATGATCCAACCACTTAAGGATTTCTTTCTTTACCACTTCTTGAAGGGTGGGGTTCAATATTCTCCATCTATCTCAGTAAGGTTTGGCATTGTCCTTAAGGTGTATGAGATGTAGTACTATGGAAGGACTAATGCCATGAATGTCTCCTAAGGTCCACCCTAATACCTCTTTGTTTTCCCTTAACAAGTACAGGACTTGAATCTCTTGGTACGAATTCAAATCATTAGCAAGTATCACAAGAAAAGTTTCATTGGGACCCAAGAATACATATCTGAGTGTGTTAGTGAGGTGTTTTAAGTCAAGAGGTGCCTTATGAGATGGGGGGGGAATAGAAGAGAGGGATGTAAGAATGGATGCATGTAATGAGTCATCACATTGATCCTCAAATGCAAATGCGTCATATTTAGGTTCATAATTCATGCAAAATGACTCATACACACATGACATTAACTCTTCTTCACAATCAACCTCTACTTCCCCCAATTGCAAGGGCACTCACCCAAGTAAGGGATTGTTGATCAACATCATCAAAATCCATTGGTTGCTTTTGAACATTGAACGCATTCAATTTCGTGGTCATATTTTCAAATCTCAATTTCAATTTCCCATTCCTACAATGTATAAGAGCATTTGAGGTAGCTAGAAGTGGTCGACCAAGGATGACCAGTATTTTATTTTCAGTACACAACACACCCTCCACTACTAAAAAACAGCGAAATAACGACGAAAATTGGCGACGAATTTAGTTTAGATCCGCATCAGATAGTGACAAAATTGGCGACGGATAATATTCTAAAATATATCATGTTTGGCGATGGAGGTAGTGACCGAATATTCCATCCGTCGCTAAATTGTTGAAAGTGGCGACGAAAAATTCCATTACCAAGGTAATTTTAATTCAATTTAAAACACCTAGCAATAGAATTTCTGTCGTTTGGTACTATTTTTAAAAAAATTGAATTGGTGATAAAAATTCCATTGCTAGCCCTTCCTATGTTTTTAAAAAGAAGCAGATCTGGTTCTTCTTCACTTGTTGTTCGAAGAAATAGAGAGAAAGGTCAGAGCGAGAACGAGAGCGTAACTCGTCCCCCCGTGAGCCAAACAGCGAACAGTCAACTGCCGGCCGCCGCCACCTGTGGCGCAAACCGCCTCCTTTAGTTTGGTTGTTTCTCCCGTAACTTGTAGTTGTAATTTTTAGATATTTTTGTATTTCATTGTTAAAATTTCATAATTAGTTAATATTTTGGTTAAATTGTGAAGTTTATGTGAAGTTATTACATCAATTCGCTTCAACATGGTGCTCAATGTAATTTAGGGTTTAGCTTTGGTAATTTTAGTGAAAATGTGATATGTTGGTGGAATGAAATGTTAAAGTTTGAATGTATTATTAGTTTATGAAATTTGTAAGAATAGAAATTTATTTGTTGAAGTTTGGAAGTGAACATATGAAATTATTGGGGTTTATATGTCGAATGTGAAATTAGGTGGAGTTAAAATGAATAATTTATATAAATAGGCCTGATTTAAAGGAAATAATTGTTAATGTTGGATGGTATATTTTAATGAGATTGTTAGCATAAAGGTGATGCTATAATGTGGGTCGTATGCTAATGTGAAACTAGTGGGACATGAATATATAAAAAGTTTCATATATGTACGTTGGCGTATATGTTTACATATTCAATTGTGTAGTTTATACAAAGCATACTTCTAATGATATGTACAGGAAAATGGATGTAATTATATGTGTTTTTGTGAATTAGTTAATGTTGTGTTTGAATATTAAAATATGTGCAATTGATAATTGAAAATTTTATATAATTAGAATTATATAAATTGAAATTAATACTAATCTAAAAAGTTTCATGAATATTGTTGTTTGAGTAGAAAATGAATGACCTTCCACATCGTTCATGGATGTATAATAGATTATTGCCTTTAGATGCAAGAAGTTCTAAATGGAATAAATGAATTTGATGCATTTGCATGTAGGCAACCAAAGTTCCAAAGTGGGGGAAAGTATAAATGTCCATGTACGAAGTGTAAAAATAGAGTGTACTTAACACCCGATGAGATAAAGATGCCTCTGATGTATAAGGATTTTGCGAAAGGATATTGGTATTGGATAAGCCATGGAGAAGTAAACCTGAACAGTATGATTTTGGATAATTTACTACTGAAATGGTCGAAGTTGGCGGTTCAAGTCATACTAATCATCACTACTATGAACGCTATGTAGATCGTACGGAGTACATGGTTGGTGATGCCATATTGGCAAATCAAAATGTGATGGCTGAAGAGCCAAGCACCTGTGAAGAACCATTTTATAATATGATTCAAGCTGCTCAACAACCCTTATGTGGTGGTTGTTCTACATACAATGAGCTCTCTGCTACTGTTCGGCTATCGAGTATCAAGTCTGATTATAACATGCCACAAAATTATTTCAATGAAATTGTTTAGTTAATAAAGGAGATGTGTCCACCTAACAATCGTGTGCCGAACAACTATGTTTAGACGAAGAAGATTGTTAAAGATCTCAGCAACAATGTGATACACATTGATTATTACTGTAAAGGTTGCAGGTTGTTCTTTAAAGAGCACTTCAACCTTGACGCATGCAAGTTTTGCGGGCATTCGAGATGGAAAAGGCAAAGTTCACAACAAAGGAATCAAAGTTCATTGTCATATGCAAGGATGCATTACTTGCCATTTGAACCTCGACTTCAGAGGTTGTATGCATCAAGAAGCATTGCAGAGCACATGAAATGGCATTATGAACATCAGCGTGAGGATGGTGTTTTATGTAATCTATCAGATGGGGTAGTGTGGAAACATCTTAATAGCAAGTACCCTGATTTTGCTGTGGAGCCTCAAAATGTTAGGTTTAGGTTATGTACTGATGGATTTAATCCTTATACTTTGTCTTCAAGATCTTATTCTATTTGGCCAGTGGTGGTTACACCTTATAACGTTCCCCCTGAAATGTATATGGCTACACCATTTATGTTCCTCACTTGTGTAATTCCGGGCCCTAAAAACCCCAAGAACAAAATAAATGTACATTTACAACCTCTTATTGATGAGTTGAAGGAGCTGTGGGATGCTGGAATTGAAACGCATGAAATATCTACGGAAAAGACATTTTAGATAAAGGTTGCACTTATATGGATCATCAATGATTTCTCGGCATATGGAATGCTATTTGGGTGGAGCACTAAAAGGTAATTCGCTTATCTAGTATGTATGAAACAAAAAAGGCTTTGAGACTCAAAAATGGAGGTAAATTCTCATGGTTTCATTTTCATCGGTGTCCCTGCGAAGGACTCATGCATTTAAAAGAAATAAAACTTCATTTCATGAGGGGTCCTCCTCACCGCCTTTTTGGGGAACAGCTTTATGCTAAGATGGAACATTATCCAATAATAACGACAGACAGTGACTTCCAAATACCAAAATTTTAGAAAAATGAGCATAATTGGACAAAGAAGAGCACATTCTGTAAGTTGCCTTACTAGTAACATTAGTTGCTTGCCATAATTTGGACGTGATGCACATAGAAAAAAACTTCTTCGAAAAAATTGTTATCACTATTATGGATATTCCTTCAAAAACAAAGGACAATGTTAAATCAAGAATGGATGTTGCAGATATATGTGATAGGGAAGAACTACATTTGCAACCAGGCCCAAGTGGCAAAACGGTTAAACCGAAAGCGAAGTTCCTTCTTGCTATGGATAAAAGAATAGAGCTGTGTGAATAGGTAAAGGGACTTAACATGCCTGATAGATACTGCTCTAATTTGAGGAATATTATGAACCCTAATGAAGTAAAGTTCAATAATATAAAAAGTTATGATTGCCATGTGTTTAAGGAGACTCTGTTACTGATTGCATTTGCTATTCTCCTCGATGATGTGCTAAAACCTCTCATTGAAATAAGTTAGTTTTTTAAGAACTTGTGCTCCACAACACTGCAAGAGGATGTGCTTGAAGAAATGCATTGGAACATTGCCATTACTTTCTATAAGTTAGAGTCAATATTTCCTTCATGATTCTTCAATGTAATGGAGCATTTACCAGTACACTTGGCAGAAGAGGCACTACTTGATGGTCCTATATAGTACTAATGGATTTATCCATTTGAGAAATAAAATAGATCATATTTGATGAAATGGATTTAAAAAACTAAAATATGCAATCACTTACAAGTCATTGGCTAATTTTATTTTGTTAGGTACTTCGGTCTTTAAAGAAAAAGATTAAACAACAAGCGTATCCTGAAGATTTAATTACAGAAGCATACTTAGAAGCTGAAAGGACCTTTTTTGCCTCCTATTACTTCAACCCTAGTGTGCCCTTCATGGGTAATATATGTTGAAGAAATGAGGATGGTGATGAACATAATAACCATGTCCCAACTCTATCTATGTTTTAGCCACAAGGAATCGCTAT
Source organism: Lophocereus schottii (assembly GCA_002740545.1). NCBI lineage: Eukaryota > Viridiplantae > Streptophyta > Magnoliopsida > Caryophyllales > Cactaceae > Lophocereus > Lophocereus schottii. The sequence continues at coordinate 13,187 of NCQV01058778.1, read as the reverse complement.
TAGGAGGGAAAGATCAAAGTTTCTTACAGATGTTGAATATATTGTTGCGCATCCTCACGTGCTATTAAATTATGATGAAGTTAAGCCTTATATTGGGTGAGTGCTACCTTTCAACAACAGAAGTTGGATTGAGTATACGCTTGAAAAAAATTGTGCATTTACATTGTGTACAAAATATCGCAAAATTTTCATAGAACAAATCCGAACTGTACATCCTACTGTTACTGATGTAGATGTTGATGCCACCATTGAAAGTCATTTTACAGATTGGTTTAGTTAATATGCAAATAATTGAACTTATTTACTTCAAATTATTGGACATCATTACGTGCATTGTATTAATGCAAACCACATCCTTTGTTGCCTTAGGTTCATTACATTCAACTATTTGATAGTCACAAATATTTATAAATTGACACAATTAGCCATGAAGCCTAATAGACATTGTTAACATGGACTGTATAATAGAGTTAATGGATTCCAATTCCACACAAAAATGCATAGTGTTGGGAAGAAAATGTACAATTATAGTGTTGTTGTGTGTGGGACCGGAGAAGGTGATATTGAAAACAAGTATTATAGTGTACTTAAAGATATCATCAAAATCGAGTATGTAGGTGAACCAATTGGAAGATGTGTGCTATTCAGTTGTGAGTGGTTTGATCCCACATTGGATCGTGAAATACGATCTCATAAATTAAGCAAACTTGTTGAGCTTTACTGCACAAGGAGGTGCAGAAAGTATGATCCATTCATCTTTCCAAACACTGCATCATAAATGTGCTTCCTGCCACATCCAGATCGATTAAGGGATAGAGTCAATTGGCTTGTTGTCATACCAACCAAACCAAGAGCCAGAGTGAATCCGCAATATACTCTACCCATTGCTTACCAATAAATGGGCATGATGACACTAGTTGAAGAGGATGAGCGTGATGAAGAGGGTGAGTGGGATGATGAGAATGACATAGATTAAGAACAGGGAGATACACATTTATATGATGATGATGGCGATGATGATGATGAGATTGATGACGAGGTTGGGGAAAGGAATATGATGTAGACAATTAAATGCTTATGAATTATTATATATTTCAGTCCTTAAGATCATTGTAATGAAAATATATATGAATGTACTTTTATCATATATGTCAATTTTGAAACTTGATGCTCTAGCTATTGTGCCGTGTGACTAAATTATTGATCTATACAATCGTTATTTGTACTTTTATTTGTTGTCAATTATTTTAGGTATGGATTCCGCCCCCCGTCAAGGTAAGTCCTCTAGTCGAGTTTGAGGAAGTGGGAGGAGGAGCTCCAGCGCCCTGGCCAGTGCAATGGACAGTAATTCACCTTCCTTCCCAATACCTCACACGACAGGTGTTGTAGGAACAATCTCCACTCAATTTGGGGTAGTTCTTATGAGGTCTTTCACTCCCCATACCCCATACATCCCTCACCAGACTTTCATTTCCCAAATATATATATATATATATATATATATATATAACATTGCAACCAACACCGCTGTTCCTAACCAAACCAACCCTACTCCCCCACCTGTCGACCCTAACTACAACCAGTCCTAGTAAAATATTGAAACTGGAGATTGTGAAGCATAGATTAGTCATAGAGCAGTCGACCAAAGACATATATTATGCCAGATGGTAATGGGTAAGTAGTAAAATTGTTATGTGTTTACTATTAAAAGTATTTTACATAATGTCGCATTAATTGAATGTTTTCTGTTGAAATAGGTTTTTCCCTAATGAAGGTGCTGTTGGAAGGATTTCTCAAATCTTCCAAGGCAAATATGATGCCCCTTGGCCTTCTTGGCGTAAAGTGCTAAGACAAGTTAGAGATTTGTGGTTCAGAGAGTCCAAGGTAACTACAGTTATTACATATTAAAACTTTGTATGTACTTGATTTATTATTATGATATTATTTGACGTATTTGTTGTTTCATATGTGCAGAAGTGGTTTACTTGGGATTTTACCCATGAGGATCGCATAAGGAAAAATCTTAAGAATAGAGGCAATGTACATTTGAGGGACTTCCTTGGTAAGGCAAGGAACTACAACAAGCAGCCCGCATGGCTCGGTGATGAGTAATGGAGAGGACTCCAACAACATTAGACGAACGATTAGTATAAGAAATTATGTGAAAAACCCCAAAAAATCGACTTGATGACCCAGCTAGTTTGGGCCATCTCTTCACACATGTCGATCCTTATGCATAAGCATAGGAGGCGTCTGGTAACTAATTGTACATTTTATAATTTCTTCTAGCTATTTGGTTGATTGTGGTTGTTAACATAGTTTTTTAAATTTGTTTGACACAGTTTTTTAAATTTGTTTGACACGTAGAGGGAGCAGCTTGGGATAGAGCCAACAATTGTTGAGTTATTCGCCCCCACTCACAAACTGCATGGCAAAGAGGATAGACCTTGAGTTGATAAGAAATCACGACAAACATATATAAGTTATACTCGATGGTCAAAGTTTAATTAGTGGTTCATGCACGTTTATTAGGTATGAAATATTTGAAGTTTTACGAACATATTAATACCTTAGGCATCCTTTGAGATAGAATTTCAAAACATAATCAACTCTCAAGGGACTGCAGATGCCAGTTCCCGAGATCCATCTCAATCTCTTCCAAATTCAAATGAGTTGTGGGTGAAGGCCTATACGAACAAAAAGGGTCGTATTTACGACATTGGAGATGAGGCCGTTAACGTTAGGGAGTCCTCCTACTTCAGTCTATCTCAGCGAGTCGGTATAGTAAATTTAAATACTATTTATATTTCAATCATTAATAGAAAGGTTATCACTAATGTATACTTCATATATATACATGGTTTTCTGTAGGTACAGATCACGTGCCATTCCAATAGGCGTTGAATGATTTAAGAGGCATGGTAAATAACTTGAGGGGTGAGTTTGCTACGCAAGTTGAAATGTATCGACTGCTTGAGGAGAGATATAAGCGATTAGACGAGTTTGACCAAAGGATTAGCTAACAAATGATGAGTATGATGAGTATGAATCAGTAAATGGCTGCCTTTTTCTAAATGCAACAGTCTTCTAGTTCGGGCTCGCAACCACCCTTCACTAACCCAGTACAAAATGATGAAGAGAATGAGGATGAGGATGATGATGAAGAGTATGATGAAACTCACCTCGATGATTAACCCCTTATGACTTGTTTGCCTTTTCCCTCTCTATTCTTCACTTATACATACATATATGTGCGTTTCCATCTATGTTTTACTCTCTCGACCACGGTTTGTTACGTACTCTCTCGACCACGATTTGTTAAGTACACGTATGTTTTCAAGCATATATTGTTCTAGTTTGTGATGAGACATTTGAAAGTGTTCGGTTTGTATGTGATAGTTGGCTTTATTGTGGGTTAACATTTGCTGAAAGCGTTTCCAGTGAAGCATTGGCATCGAGGGGTTTGTCCTTGATGTATTCTCTAGTAAGAAATTAATTGTAATTTGGGGCAATTTTGTAAATAAAAATTTTATTTAAAAAAGGCAAAATTAGTGACAAATAGGCGATGGAATGGCCGTCGTGGGCCATTTTTTAAGAAAAAACCAAATTGATGACAGAATACACATTCCATTGCCATCAGCGATGGAAATTCCGTAGCCGATTCCATCGCCATGTTGCGCGTCTTCCATTCCCGCCATCCCAACTTATCCATTGCCCATTCTGTAGCCAAACAGCGACGGAATTACAGAATTTCGTTGCTGACTAGACAGCGATGACCAAATATACGACGGCGGTAATCCGTCGCTAACTCTGTCACTGGGTTCAAATTTCTGTCGCTAAAAGGCACTTTTCCATCGCTGAATGGCCTTTTCTTGTAGTACTCAGTCGCTAGAATTGCGAAATCCACTGGAAATATAAATTCCCCTACTTTAATCAACACATCCTCAACCATCCCTCTAGGAAGCCTAGTAAAACGGTTGGCCAACTGAAGAACCATTTTTGTAGTCTTAAGCTCCCCGAAACCCAACCTCTCATACACCATGAAGGACAGGAGGTTAACACTAGCACCTTAGCCAATAAGGGCCTGGTGAATGTTGTGATGACTAATCACAATTAAGATTGTGGGGCACCCCAGGTCCTTACATTTAATAGGTACTTGATTTGAAATGATGGAACTCATATTAGAGGCAAACAATGCTCTCTTAGGAGCATTGGTGGCTCTCTCAATGGTGCATAAGTCTTTAAGAAAACGAGCATCGGGTGGCATTTATTGTATCACATCAAGCAAGGGGACGTTGACCCTAACTTAGGAGAAAGTCTTCCTAATCTTATCAACATAAGATTGCACCTTTTTCCCTTTCACCTTGTTAGGGATAAGAGGTGGGGGTCTAGTAACACCAATTGAAGGAGTAAGAGGATCCTTAGGAGAGGTGGAATCATAAACTGACTTGCTCTCCTTAGGTCCACCTATATCCTTAGATAAGATTTGGATCATTGGGTAGGGACACATATCATTAACTTGAGGGCAGTGGGGAGAAGATGACGGGGAAGGGGAATCAGTCACATCTTGTTCACTCAGATGGGTGTCAACCTTTTTACCCAATTGTAATGAAATTATGGCATTGACTTTCCAAACATCATTGGGGTCAAAGGAAGAGGAAGAGCCTCCTTTTGTGTTCACCTCAGGTTGACTAGGAAAAACTCCTTTTTCCCTATTAGACATTGATAATTGAGCAAATTGTTCACTCATTGTCTTCATCATTCTCCCATTTAACTCCTTAAGTTCTCTAATCATCCTCTCCATGTCACTGACTTTCTTGTTCACTTTATCCAGTTCATTATACTTGGGAGGGGGATATGATTGAGTCATATGTGGTTGAGGAAGAGAAAGGCCCCTAGGAGCATTGTATGTGACTTGGAAGGGTGGATTTGATAAGACGAAGATGAGGAGCTCCTTGACGACCCACACCTTAATTGGTGGGAATCAAGGCATTAGGCCCAGATCTTGAAAAATTAGGGTGCCTAGCCTACCTCGGATTGTAAGTAGAGGAGTAAGGATCAAATTTTGGCCTTTGGAAGGCCACATTAACATGACCTTGCTCTTAGCTAGCAGCTAACTATTCAACAAACAAGGGACACACAATTAGGAATGATCAGTGGATTGACATTAAGAGCATGAGACCATTTGGGTGGGGGGGGGAAGTTGTTTAGTGTTTGGAACAACACAAAACCCTTTAACATGTTTTTAAGGGCGGCAAATCTAGTATTAGTGTATGTAGTATCTTCCACCGCATGACATCCCTCCTTTTGGCTATTAATCCTAGCATCTAGACTCTCATTCCTAGTAGTTTTCCATTGCAAGGTCTTTTCAGCCAACTTCTCTAGGAAATCCCAAGCTTCGGTCTCACTCTTATTCAAAAACTCTCTTTGACACATAGATTCCACCATGGTCCTAGTGGCTTGGTCAAGACTCTCATGAATAATTTGGCACAAACGCCACCTTTCTAAACCATGATGTGGACATTGAGCAAGCAAGTGTTTAAACCATTCAAAACACTTCCAAAAGGACTCCTTTTTAAGTTGGGCAAAGTGGTTAATCTCATTCAGTAGTTTCAATGTTTCACCATCTGGGAAATATTTCCTTAAGAAAATCCTCACCAACCCATCCCATAAGGAGATTGAGTTTGCCGGGAGGCTATGCATCCATTTTTTTACCGAATCTTTTAAGGTGAAAGGAATGAAGCACAACCTAACAATGCCCTATGGCACATTATAGAATTGCATCATCGGGCATATTTCCTCAAATTTGCTTAGGAATAGGCAAGCATCACCATCCCTACTGAACTTGGGAAATATGATCGTGCATTAAGGACTGAAGGAGAATTGGACATCCCACCAAGTTCGGCATTTGAAAGCGAGAGGGATTAGTTGATCTTTGTGGATAGAAGATTTGATTAAGGCTCCTCAGAGTAGGAGGAGGAGGATGGGGAGGCCCTTGGGCTTGTTCCTCCGCCATCGCTTCAGGGTCTAGTGCTATGGTCGGGGTTGCCCAAGTGTAGGGAGGTCGTTCAACAAGAATTAGTCTCCCACAACTAGGCGATCGAGTCCATGCACTCATGCATTCTCATTTTAAGGTTTTTCTTTTTGTTTCAATTTTTTTGGATTTTCTTTTTCAAAATGATCGTAACAAAAAAAAACTATGTCTTTTTCAAAATGATCGTAACAAAAAAAAACTATGTACGAAAATTAAGTCTAAATCAAAAGCACATCGAATGCCATCATCCCCAGCAATGGTGCCATTTTATTAGTAGGTTTCTTTTTTTTTGGTGGTGAATAAGAGTTTTAGTTGTCCTCTGTGATGAATGGCGATTAACTTAAGATCTACTGAACTGCATGAGTGATTTTGATTTTTAACTTAATTAGACGAACCTAGCATGCAAACCTAATAAACTCTTCTAAAATGACTTTCCAACGCAAATAAACGCTATCCTAATCTAACTAATGATCACTAGCACCTAAAAAGCACATAGTACAAAGAAAATAGGGGATTGGGCTCGACATAACCCTTGGCCTGATTTGGCCAATTAACACAACCAATAATCCTCAAAGATCACCCCAAGAAAATACAACTTCTAAATGAAACTATGCCTAATTCTAACAAATGCAATGAAAAGATGAGGGAGAAAAGTTACCAATAAGATCACAATAATTCTTCATTAAGATTAAGCGATACCATCAGCATCGAGCCTGGAATGATCTCTTTACCCACGAAGCCTCAAGTTACACTATCTCAAACTAGCCTAGTAGTGTGAGTGGATGAATGTAGAGAAGGGAAAAATCAACTAGAGAGATGATTGAGTTTTAAGAGATAGATTTAGTTCTCCAATCCATTAAGATCAAAACCCAAATCTTCCCACAACCCCCAACACATCAAACCCATGTTTGGGGGAGGTTGATGTTGCTAAAAAGTGAAGTCTTTGCAGAAATTTAGGAGACAGAAAGCAAGATTAAACAATAATAAAGAGAGAGAACCAAAAACTTGCCATGAAATTAATCTAAAATTTTAACATGGGGGGTTGATGTTGCTCAACCCTGAAGTCTTTGCAGAAATTTAGGAGACAGAAAGTAAGATTAAACAATAATAAAGAGAGAGAACCAGAAACTTGCCATGAAATTAATCTAAAGTTTAAACTTTTTGCTATTCATTAATGAAGGAGAGAGAAAGCTCAACAAAGCTAGAGTTAGAGTAAGAAAGTTGCTAAAAAAATGAAGATGACCTATTAAAATTGCCTTTTTCCCTTAAATAATCGAGTAATTAAGCCCAAACAAAATTACAGGGTTTGGCACAGTCATGCCCCTTGCCACGGGGCAACCATGCCAAATCTCTGTTCGCAATTTTGCAATTTTCCTTGTGGCACGCCCTCCTAGACTCTGGCACGCTCCTAGACTTTTCCTTCCAAATGGGTTGGGCTTAGCTTCTAATTAGGCTCCTATCTCATTTAACCCTACAAAACACAAAATCTAATTGATTAACTAATTTAAAGATTATTTGTGAGCTAAAATCTAATAATGAGGGTCAAAACTTTGTCCGATTATGAACCGAACATGAAGCTATCTTTTTCTCTAAAAGTTACATTACCCTCATCATTTTTCTCCTTACTCTCAGCCATGATCACCTCTCTACAGTCCTCAAGTGTCATGTCCTTAGAATCCTCTATTCCTTTTTTCAAGGTAATACAGTTAGACTACTTGCAGGGGTTAGACCTGGGTGTACTAGGCAGTCTACCCGGGGGTGTAGATAAAGAGGTAGCTGGTTGAGTGATTTGATCTTCCAACATCTTATTGTGAGTAGTAAGCACATCAGCCTTAGAGGCCAATTGCTTAATGTACTCATCTTACTTTTATTACGCCAAAAGCATATTCTCTATCATAGTCTCTAAGTTGGATTTTTGAGGTGCTTGTTGAGGACAGGATGGTCTTTGAAATCTAGGGGGTGATCTAAAATTCGTTTGGGGCACAAGTGAGGCATTAGACCTATAGGGGAAATTAGGATGATTCCTCCAATCGGGATTATATATGCTAGAGAAAGGATCATTTGTTGGTCTAGGGTTACAGTTGTTCACATAGTTGGCCTGATCACTTGTACATGGGGCAAAATGACTACCCATTTAACAATACATAGTCAAATGATCAACTAATTCACATATATCACATGATGGGGAAGGGGTACTTGAATTGACAGAATTAACATTCAAGCACTCAATTTTTTGAGACACAGCATCAACTTTAGAAGAAAGCATAAAAATAACATCTAATTTCAGCTTACCTCCAACCCGCTTAGGTTGGGTTCTCTCATATGACCACTAGAAATTATTAAGAGTCATCTCTTAGTCATCTCTTCTATAAGATTGTATGCTTCATCTTCAGTTTTGTTCATAAGAGTACCTCCTGCTGCCACATCAATAGTAGATGTTAGTGGCTGAGTGACTCCATTATAGAGTTTCTGCAGGATCATCCACCTTGGAAGAACATGGTGAGGGCATAATCATAAAAGATCCTTGAATCGCTCCCAGGCTTCATAGAGCATCTCATCTTCCTTCTAAGAGAAAGTAGAGATTTGATTTCACAGGCTTGTCATCTTAGTTGGGGGAAAGAACTTGGCAA
>NCQV01058759.1:0-11701 GCA_002740545.1 Lophocereus schottii | reverse complement strand
GCCTTCATACTTGGAGTGGAGATTGCATTTGCATCCTTGCTAGCTTTATGTGAAGGCTAATCCATCTGCTTCGCTTAGTGATGAGGTCAAGTCTAAAATCTTACAGGGTTTGGACAACGTCGATAAATTTTTACAAAATGACAAACCTCTGCATACTTCTTCTGCTCCTAGTTTTCATAAATACTCATTATTTACCTGACTTCATTCCAGGTTTTGTGAATGTATACACATTCCTTGATGGGTAATGGGATTGTTGTCACCTTTTTTCTAATTTTTCTTAACTCTAATGAAGAAATAAGACAAGAATTAATTTTGGTGAAGAAGAATTTCTTATTCTCAATCTGTGTATTGCTTCACGTCAATCATACGTACGTATATATAGTTACATGAGTTTGCTATGAAAAGGAAAGCTATTCCTAGAAGAACTCTTAATCCCTGATATGTTTAGGAGTCTAGGAATAGAGAAAGTTTGAGAATACACATACTGTAATTCTAATGGAACTTCTATTATAATCCTAGTAAAACTTTATCACTTCCCCTCAAGTTGGCGCATGTAGATCAAGCATGCCCAACTTGCTCTTCAAGAACTGGACCTGTGCTTGCCCTAATGCCTTGGTGAAGAGATCCACTGGCTACTACTTGGTATGGATCATGCATAATTGAATCGTTTTTGCATCCAGTTTTTCACGAACAAAGTGACAGTCAATTTCAATGTGCTTTGTCCTTTCATAAAATACAGGATTATTTGCTATGTGAATAGCTGCCTGACTATCACACCACAAAGATATCGGTTGATTATGAAATATTCCCATTGAAGCTAGGAATCCTTTAACCCAAAGTAGTTCACTGGTTGCAAGAGCCATGGAACGATATGCGGCTTCAGCTGAAGAACGAGAAACAATGGCTTGCTTTTTGGTTTTCCATGAGATAGGAGCCCCTCCAAGGGTCACAAAATATCTAGTCAGAGATCTTCTAGTAATAGGACATGCTCCCCAATCTAAGTCACAGTAACCTACTAGTTGTAGGTTGTTTGCTTTAGGAAGTACGATGCCTTGTCCTGCACTACCTTTCAAATAATGCACAACTCGCTGTGCTGCTTCCATATGTTCTTCTCTAGGCTCCTGCATGAATTTGGATAAAATATGAACTACATAAGCAAGATCAGGTCTAGTGATAGTGAGATAAATAAGTCGTTCCACAAGTCTTCGATATCGAGTTGGATCTTGTAATAAAGGACTCGTTGCCACAGCAAGTTTGTGATTTGCTTCCATTGGAAAAGAAGCGGGTTTTGCACCTAATAAACCACACTCATCCACAATTTCAAGGGCATATTTCCGCTGACACAAAAATAGTCCTTGCGGTCCTCTAGCTACTTCAATCCCAAGAAAATATTTAAGGGCCCCCAAATCCTTGATGCTGAAGCATTCATGTAGATAAGTCTTGAATTTTGGCGACGTTGCTGAATCATTACTTGCTAAAATAATATCATCCACATAGACAAGGAGAGCCATGAAAGTACTTCCCTTCCTATAGGTAAATAAGGAATAATCTGAATATGATCGTACAAATCCATATCCAGAAAGTTTAGAAAGAGTTTTACAAACCATTGTTTGGGAGCTTGTTTCAAACCATATAAAGATTTCTTTAGTTTACAAACTTTCTTTTTACCTACAGTTTTAAAACCTGGAGGAATCTCATATAGACTTCTTCATCCAAATCACCATGTAAGAAAGCATTGTTGACATCCATCTGATGTAGCTCCCATCCCTTTGCAATGGCCACCAATAGAAAGCATCTAACACTAGTCATCTTAGCTACAGGAGCGAAGGTTTCAGTATAATCTAAACCCTCGATTTGATGATCTCCTTTCACGACAAGACGAGCTTTGTACCATTGTATAGATCCGTCGGAGTTGTATTTGACACGATATACCCACTTACAACGGATGGGTTTCTGGTTAGAGGGTAAATCGACGATCTCCCAAGTGCCGTTATTTTCCAAAGCCGTTATTTCTTCATGCATTGCATGTCGCCACTTGACATCACTGCTTCCTGGTAGTAATGTGGCTCACGAATTTTCATAGTGGCCGCAAGAAACCTTTGATGATTAGTAGAAAACTTTGTATAAGTAACATAATTTTGCAAGGGATAACACGTACCTGAGGATTCACTTTTGGTTGGATGAGTTGCGGAGACGGGGTTTTTGATTTGTGTGCTATAACAAATATAGTCGTTGAGATGAGATGGTGCCTTCTGGGCTCGAGACTCTCGCCTCTGTTGACTTGGCACTTCGGTGGGCTGCTATGGATTACCCTCGGTCTGCTGCTCTGAGCTTGGGCCTTCGTTGGGATGCTGTCCATGCCCCCCATCAGTGGGAGCCTCCTCTGGGTTTTCTATTTCAGTGCTGACGGGGCGTACTGTTGGCTGTTGATGAACGACCCCATTCGTGCTCCCCCTGTCGTCCAAGTACTCTGTTGTTTGAGGATTAACTTCAATATCCCAACATAGTGAAGAACCCGGAATTTGGTTATGAGGATTTGAAATTTCCGTAGAGATTTGTTGAGCATAGGGAAAAATATTCTCAGAAAACGTAACATCTCTACTATCAAAGAATTCGTTCTTTTCAAGGTCGTATAATCTCCATGCCTTTTTACCAAAAGGATATCCCATAAATACATATCTTCTACTTCGGGAGGCAAACTTATCCTTTTCTCGAGTTGTATTTTGGGCATAACATAAACAACCAAAGACTCGAAGATTATCATAGGTAGGATTTCTTCCAAACAAAATTTCGTAAGGAGTCTTTCCTTGTAACAATTTATTTGGTGTCCGATTTATCAAGTGGACGGCAGTTAAAACACATTCGCCCCAAAAATCCCAAGGTGACTTTGCCTGGAATCTAAAAGCCCGAGCAACATCCAAAATATGTCTATGCTTTCATTTTACCCTTCCATTCTGCTGGGTGTATCTACACAACTAGTTTGATGTAAAATACCATATTCTCTATAGAAATCTATCATCTCATTTGATTTGAACTCGAACCCGTTGTCAGTTCTCAAAATTTTGACAACTTTGTTAAACTGATTTTTAACAAGGGCCATAAAACCTTTTAAGGAGTTTGTTTGTCTGACTTTTCTCCACCATCAAATAAACCCATACACTTCTACTAAAATCATCCATCAAAGTCAAAAAATAACGGGCACCACAAGAGGTAGAAACTTGATGTGGTCCCCAAATATCACAATGAATTGTTTCAAACAAATCTTAGGCTTTATTGTGGCTTAAAGGGAAAGAATTTCTAGTTTGCTTTGCCCGAAGACATACATCACACAAAGAGTTTTGATAAATGGAATTGCTCAAATTTTTGAAGAAAATAGACATAATATCAGAAGATGGGTGACCTAGCCAATGATGCTAAACCGTATGCTCCTCATTAACCGCATGAATTTAATTTCTCGCAGCCTGCTTGTACACATAAACCCCATCTCGTTGCTCACCCAATCCAATCGGAATCTTCGTAGTACGGTCCTGCAAAATACATGAATCATCACTGACGGTTACGGTACAATGCAAATCCGTGCAAACTGTAGAGACTGAAACAAGATTACAAGTTAAGGAAGGAACTAAAAGAGTTTTATCCAAACTCAAGTTTTTATCCAACATAATTGGTCCTTGTTTATCGGCAATGGTCTTTTGACCGTTTGGAAGATCAATAATTACTGGGTCAATCTTCTTTATGTTAAACAACGAACCAACTTCTCAGGTCATGTGAGTCGATGCTCCGCTATCAATAAGCCATGGAATTACATTAGAATAGGAGTTCCATTAGAATTACATTATGTGTATTCTCAAACTTTCTCTATTCCTAGACTCCTAAACATATAAGGGATTAAGAGTTCTTCTAGGAATAGCTTTCCTTTTCGTAGCAAACTCATGTAACTATATATACGTATGCATGATTGACGTGAAGCAATATACAGATTGAGAATAAGAAATTCTTCTTCACCAAAACTAATTCTTGTCTTATTTCTTCATGGTATCGAAGTCAGGTTCTCTTAAACACAACTCAACATGAGTAAATTCGTAATTGATATCATCTAATGCTCTAATGCCTACAGTTTACCTCCATATGATCAAGATTCTTTACTACCGGTCTAGATGCCTGGAGTTTACCTCCCCAAAATGTTTTCTGAGAATTTTCAATTGAGCTTCTTGGAATCGATTTCTCATTATGATGCATCAAAATGACAATTAACACCACATAGATGTAGATTGGAGAGACACCAGGAAAGGGCTTAAACAAAATAATCACACCACACTAGACTAGAAGGGGAGGGGGGAAGCAATTTTAGGGAGAAATATGGTCAAATTTTGATTATGTAAAAAAAAAAGGTGAGAGCTTTTTCTTGGCCTTAATTGCAAGCTTATCTAGGAAACCAATTGCCAAAAATTTCCCCTCTTCATAAACTGTTCCAATTCTAAATCCCCTGTTTTGAGTTTTTTAGCTCTCTCCAGTCAAAGCCTAGAAACAAAGGACCCTCTGTTTTCCTCCTCCCTTTGCTACTCATGAAGAAGTTGTCAACACCTGAGCTTTTCTTTGACACTCTCAAAAGCCTCCATTCTTTTCTGGGCACCAAATTCATGTATGCACATAGAGACTTTCTTTAGCATCTGAATTAATTTTATTCATAATGAACTACAAGTTAAAATCTGCATGTCTTCTGGGCCATCCAGAACAAGGCACCTCTATTTGTCTGGGTATTTTGCACACAAAGTTGGCGAATTCAGGGCTGAAAATCTGACCAATTGGGGCAATTTTGAGGATAACTTCGTAAGACCTCTATAGGCCCTCTATTGGAGATGGGCATGCTCAGGTTTTTTATGCTTCTTCTTCAGGTGGTTCTACTTCGAAATTGGGGCTCAGAATTCACGCTATGCTCAGGTTCTCTCTGCAAGGAGTTGGTTGCCTACTGCTAACATGGGCTTCTTAGCTTTGCTGCAATTTTGGCTAGAAGGACTTAGATTCCTTCATTGCTTTCAAAGAATGTTGACAATAGAAGCTATCCTCACGCAAATTGACCAACTTTAGCAATTTCACAAAGCAATTTAACCAAACAATCCAGACTCTTACAGTATTTGGTGAAGACCACAACTAGCGGGACGCCTGGAATTGCCGGAGAACTCGCCGGAAACTTGCAATTGCTGGGGAACTTTCCGATAAGTCGTCCGTAGCCTTGCAAACCCGACAGGCAAAACCCAAACTGAGGAAACTGTTACAGACCAAATGGGAGAAATCAATCCAAAAGACTAGCCTATTATGTGAGAGAGCCCATTTAGCCTATAAATCCCCATTAGTTACCCATACAATCGATGTGGGACAAGTCCCATACCTTGTAATTGGTCCAATCTGTAAAAGAAACATGGATACTAGCAGGAACAACAATAACATAAAGTAAGAAATATAAACACACTCAGCGGAGCTCTGACAATGAGCCGCCGGGACCACCGATAAAGCTGCCAGAAACCTTACGAACGTCGCCGCTAGGGTTTTTGAGGAGGAGAAAGAAGTCGTCGCGCTCTTGTTCAGGTTCGCACTCAATTGAAGTCGCGGAGACCAAGAAGAAATTAGGGGTGATAAATTGAAATTTTTGTTAGATACGAATCATTGATGCGAAACGTAAGACTTGGTCTGCAATAGAAACGCTATGCGCCCTCCGTTTCCATTTTGCGTGCAAATTATTATGTATATCTTTATAAATTCAATTATGAACAATCGTGAATCAGATAATGAATAAGTAGAGCCCTGTTAGTAAATAGTCATGACTTAGTTAATGAACAAGTACAACCTGTCAGTGAATAGTAATGACTTAGTTAATGAACAAGTACAACCCTTGTAATGAAGACAAGAGCTAGAGTAACCTAATTAACATGTTCATATTTTACAATGAACATGACTGAGTAATGTTGTGAACAAAGTAAATTTTTGTAAAGAATAATCATGAGTTATAGAATGAACAACTTAAATTAGACAATAGACAAATTCAATCACCCAATAAAGAAAAGTCATATAATGGAAAAAATTTAAATTAGACAATAAATAGTTTTTAATCACCCAATAAACTAAGGAAATATAACGAATAAACTTAAATTATTCAACGAACAATCCTTAATCACCCTATAAACTAACTTAATAGCCTTCGGTGAGTTAACGAACAAATTAGTCTTCGATAATGAACAACCCCAAGTAACCTAATGAACAAATTGACTTACACTTGATTTTTCTTCTACTGTGTTGTCCACAGCTGTGGATTGTCCTGTGCCTTCTTGATGATTCTTCTCCATTGCAACGGATGAAGAGATTGAAATTGGTGAGCTTTGTCTATTCCTTTTCAAAGGTTGCATGGTGTAGAAAGAAGAAATAGGGCAAGGAGAGAAGAAGAGGAGGAAGACGAGAGTATGTGATGGAGATGTTGAAATCCTCAATTTTACAGTGTAAATTTGCCCAATTTTTAGTGATTTAACTCAAATTCCGACAAAGAATATGAAAAAAAGAGGAGAAAATTATAGATCTGACCAAGATCATAAGCAAAGGAGTAGCGAAGAAGTAGAGGCCAGAGGGGAATGAAGATTGGAACTTGGGAACTAAAATATTGTGTTAGTGGTGGAGTAGCCGAGTAGGGATCTATTTATTCACCAATTTTTTTTTATAAAAAAATTCCAACCTGTATTATTTTGGCCACGCTGGATGTGAGAATATAAACTCTCATGTGTATCATATATACATTGCATTTTGCGTATCCATTAGATACGAAAAGCAATTAGTTTTCAAATTTCGTTTCTAAATTAAACACAGATACGAATTTAAAAATTTGTATCTAATTTCGTATCTAAATGGACGCATTTTTGTAGTGATAATACTGCATAAAATATATAAAAATTACTTCTTTTAATTCAATTTAGTATTATATTAATTCAACCCTATATCGACATGTATATATCCAAGTAATCCTACATAACCATTATACATGTTATCTACATGTTATCATATGTTGTTCTATATGTTTAATATGGAGTAATATTGTTGTATGATCATTAGCTGTATTTACAACAATCTCAGGATCAAGCCTAAAAGAAAAATAGTGACAACATTCAAAATTAAGGCTAAAAATGATTAATCAATTAAAAATATGAAAATCAGTTATTGCAAATCAAGTTAACCGTATGAGGACTTAGCCAAAAATATGATGATATATATGATAACTAATTAAATCTTGGGACTGAGGACCTGTTTCTTTCGTGGGTAAATGGGGGTGGATTGAGGTTGGTTAAGGTGGGTTGAAGTGGATTGAGATTGGTATTTTTTTAAGGTGGATTGAAGTAGGTTGAAGTAGGTTAAAGTTGGTTGAAATTGGTTGAAGTAGATTGAAGTAGATTGAAGTTGGTATATTTTTTTTGTAGTGAGTTGAAGTGAGTTAAAATAATGAGAATGTAATTATGTGTAATAATTTATGAAGTTATTGTAATTTTTAGCGCATTTTTTCACTAAATGATAATTTCACAATTTTGTAACTATTTTTCTGGAAGGTGGATGCCGACACAACTTGTCAATTATTTTAACAATTTAGGTTACAAAATTTATTGATGACAACTTTTTATATACGTGCCTTTTTTTTCATGGGTAAATTTGAAAATATCAACCTTAACCCACTTCAATCTACTTCAATCCACTTTCACTATCAACTAAAGTTCAATTTATGACATTAAAAAAATTCAACCTACTTCAACTGACCTCAACCTACTTCAACCCACTTCAACCTACTTCAACTCATCTCACACTTTTACTCGCCCCAGTTTACCGACAACAATAATAGACTCGTATTCGAAAAATTCAGATGTAATAAAAGAAAATAGTATGATCGTAAGTGTTACAAAATATGTCAGCAATATAGATTTGTTGTTAATTTTTAAATGCAGGAGTTGGTTGAAAATATAACATTTGCTTTTTCCTAATTTTATAAAATACGAAAATTTAGGTTTTGAAAAATAATAAAAACATGATTTAATTTGAAAAGCGTGTGACAGCGAAATATGATGATGATAATTTGAAAATTAAATGGAATCGTATCTAATTAATACTGTCTGATGCATCATAACAATCAACAAAATGAAATCGAATCTAGTCAATTCAAAAATACCAACCTCAACTCACTTCAATCTCCTTCCATTAGTTTAACCAAGTTTAATTTGTCATATAAACAAAATTCAATTCACTTCAATATACTTTAACCCACTTCAACCTACTTCAACCTATCTTAATCTACTCCGCCCTTTTACCCACCCCAAGTTACTTATAAATTTCTACCATTTTAAAATCATACTACATTACAAAAATAATTAAATCTCACTTAACACTTTACAAATTATTAAATTTATGAAGAGGTGGGTTGAAGTGGGTTGAAGTAGGTTGAGGTTGGTTGAAGTGGGTTGAAGTGGGTTAAGGTTGGTATTTTTTTCAGGTGGGTTGAAGTGGATTGAAGTTGATAAATATAAAATGACCTACGAAAAGAACAGGGCTTGAGAACGGAACTTCTCTATTTATTATGGATGGTGTTAAGTAGGATGTGCGACTAGAAATAATAATAATGACAAGACTTAATTGCTATTAAAAATAAGGTACACGTCTAGATTAAAGATATATGTAAATTTATCATTGTATTCCTCATTCAAACTCTTACTACTAAACAATTGCATAGGAATCCATAAATATGTCTCCGTTCCAGAAAGTAAATTTTTAACTTCACTTATAAACTTTAATTTATCAATTCTCACATACCATTTTGATCGCTTTCATCTTCTATTTTTATTTCTTTTAGTAGTAGTTCCGTTTTATATTAAAACTATTATATTACGCATGTCATTCCCACAAAATTTCTAAACTAACTAATAGTTTTTATTTTAAAAAAATGAGTTAGTCAATTACAAATGGAAGACTTGAAGTTTAATGATACAAATCTAAACTTTTACAAATTGTGTTTTTATGAAAAATTAGACGTATAATATATGAATATGAGTGTGAATAGATGTTTTTATAATATTCTATATTAGTGGTTAAATTTTGGTAAAAATTAGAAATCAAATATGCATAATAGATTATTCATAATTGGGGCATTTATTTTATTACAATAGAATACATTATTTTGGTAATGTGAAAGATAGCATTAGTAATATAATATAATTTTTTGATCATAAGTAATATAATAGTATAATATTTTGTCATTATTGTGCATTTCGAACGAAAATCTTTGAAATGATAATTAACTAGTTTGTACCCATGCACTTGTATGGAGTATTTAAATTAACGAAAATAAATTTCACTAAAGAATTAAAATTTCACTATTTTTATTTTGACAATAGTGTTAAGATTGGTTGAACATTGATTAAAATAACATGTTTATTTTTGATAAAAAATTATTACACGAATTAGGGGGATTTCAGGAAAAACTGAGCATCAAAAGGGATTGTTTGAACCTCTCGTAGTCCCCTCACCAAAAAGAACAGATGATATTATATTGAAGATAATTATTATCACCCTACAACTAACGACAGTTGTCCCTCAATGCATGAAATTCTTAATTGAATGATATAAAGCTATAGTCCGCTTTTTGTTCCTTTTAGGAATTTCTTAATTTTTAACATTCTAAAATTTTAATTTAGAAAGGAATAAGCACCAACAGCATGGAATTTTCAAGTAAGGTATTGATTTATTTTTTCCTCTTTATATGTCAAAGTGTTAGCAAATGTTAACGTGAAAAGTTGTATATATGAAGATGGTCATGACACATGACTATAGGAGATCATTGCATAACACTAAATTGTTGGTTCTCTATTTAAGGTTACTGTTTCCATAACGTAGACCACTATCAATGTCATATTATTATTACTATGACAGAAGGTTATGTTTCAGTTAGCTAAATTTTAAGGACATGCTTAGAATAACAAGCAAAAGATACCATTAGAAATTATAACTACCAAATGTGAAAAAAATTATATTATTTTTCCCAAATTAAATAAGTGATTTTGAATTTCAAATGCTATAGAAATTGGAGTGAAACAATTTCAAAGGGTGTATTTAGGTAGGATTAAACATGGCGCAAGAGAGCATTTTAAAAATTCATTTAAATTATATTATTAGATATGAACATGAGAATCAATACAAAATTAAGGGTTATGTACATAGGTTTGATGGTCAACAATTTACCTTGTATAAAAATTGAAGCATGTGCCAATGGTGGCTTGTGATTTAGATATGAGCAATCAGAGGATGCTGAGGCTCATGAAACTTGAAGTATATTTGAGTGTTTCACATTTGGTAACTAACATCCTTATATAATCTCGTTTATATTATTGCACATGGTTGAAGAAGGATAGTACATGTAAGCCCTACTGCTCTACCAAGAATTGAGAAGAGGGAAAGTTGATTTTACAATTTTTAACAGATGATGCGCAATTTGAAGGGAGATAGAGAAAGAAAGGTTATCATTGCTCCATTGGTATGGAAAACAAGGATTTAAACATGATTTTGACTAACTTTATTTGAAAAAATTATGTTGATCAATTTCTGTTGAATAAATTAAGGAAATAATAAATTAGAGGATATGGCTTTTATTAGAGAATATGACTTTTGAAATTTGAACAAAATGATTTTGGAGGGATTGCATAAGGAAGCACAATTTTGGTGGGATTCAATGTGGTGGCTTCATTCATTTAAATTATAATATAAGGTTTTGTAAAATTTTTTTTGAAAAAAAATCTTCCATTTGTATTTGACTAATTTCTATTTTTTAAAATAAAAACTATTAATTATTTTTAAAATTTTGTGGAAATGACACTTGTAAAAAATTTAGGGGATTTGTTTTCAGGTTCAAAATAGGGGTGTTTACCTACTTTACTACTACTTACATTATTTTCTTTATCTTTTTGAGGTTGTTTATTTTTCAAGTATCATAGAATGAAATTGGATTGATCTATATGAAATTTGGGGGGGAAAAAAGAAGTATACAAACTCAGCAAAGAAATCAAGCAAGAATACAAGGTTTCTGTGTGATTGAGTGTGAGCAACAAACCAATTTTTCTAAGAATAAAATTCTAACATGAGAGGACTAACAAGAGAGAGTCAGATTGGGAGGGAATTGAGCTGTAGGTTTTTTATTTTAATTAATGTCAATGTCTTTACATGTTTTTTTAAATAAAAAATTAAAATGTTGGTAGCTAATTTATTTGGGCTACGTGAATGAAAGGTTGCAAGGGTGTCCATGACTCCTTTTGAGTCTTTTCTAGGGGTGTCCGTATATATAGCTTTTGACCCCTTCAGAATAACTTATTAGGATATTTTTTGGACTAGGCTATATGTAGATCCGCCCCTGCTTGCTAGGTACTAGGGGCGCTCAAAACCGGTTAACCGGAGTTTCGGTTAACCGAAAATCGGTTAACCGTTTTTTCGGTTCGGAAAAACTGTGAACCGCAAACCAAACCGAAATTACCGGTTAACCGAAATTCAGTTAACCGAAAAAACAGGTGTGGCAAAAAGACGAACCGTAAACCAAACCAAAACTCACGGTTAACCGAAATTTCTGTTTGGTTAACCGCAATTTCGGTTCGGTTTGCGATTAACCGAACCTCTATATATCTAAATTTACATTTTT
>NCQV01058752.1:0-15214 GCA_002740545.1 Lophocereus schottii | reverse complement strand
CAATGCATTATACTCCTCTGAGTATAATTTATTTTCATAGAAGGGTAAGTTGTCTCTATCTCAATGTCTCCTCAATAGAAGCAAGGTGTAATATATAAATATATAATAAATAAGGCAAACATAAAATGTATATTATGCTTTTATTGCTCTCCCATCTTTTGCCTAACCAAACACAATGATAACAACCGCAAGCACGGTTTTGCTAATTTTTGAATCCAAAACATATGGACATTGAAACTGCTATGTAACCGAGTCCATCCATGTCTAGTTGTCTGCCTGTAAAGTACATGTTAAACTGTGAGGTGTTTAATTTGTGCTTATCCTCTCCAGCAGTTTTTCTTCTCAGTTTCCTCATTCGATCATTACTAATTCATGGTATGCCTTAATCTTAAGAGGCTAGTGGTTGATGCGATTGACAATAATAGTGTTGTTGCTCCTTTCAATGACAAGTATGCAGGATGGTTGCAGCTCTTGTTGTGGTTTTGACATTCGAGGAATATTGTGGTCGTCTCTGTCGTGTAATTTAGTGTCGACTAAGAGGTTTATTGCAATGTTTAGACAAAATGTTTTGCTCATTTTCTGGACTGCAAAAGGCACCCAAAACCTAATGATTGGAAGGAAGTACAAGCTAGAATATAAAAACTGCCTAGAAGGAATGAAGAACATAAGGTTGATTATGGGATTTATGTGATGAGACATGTAGAGCCCTACATAGGCCAGGGAGAAGGGTGGGATTGTGGGTTGCAATTTGATGACGTATGTTTTGCAGATAAGGACATGCATTGATGTTTCTTTACATATTTTTATATGTTAATCTATAACCCAGTGTCTGTAAATCTTTTAATTTGTATTTTATATGTTTGTGTCATTACGTTTTATGAAACCATTTGCAAGATATGAAATTAAAGCTGCTGAGGGCTAAATATAGCCATAGGATACTTACTTTTTCGGAGAACGAGGAGGAATACTTGGTCAAGTCTAAAGCAAAGAATTTCATGAACTCGTCATCAGACAGATGGAAGTTGAGGTACCTGATAGATAAATGTTGTATCTTGAGCAACAGTATTATAGAGTTAGAGGCATTTTGGAATAAATATGCATTTCTCTACTATTTCTCTTAGGATCAATGATTTGAAGGATGACCATTCATCATCATTGCCTTCATCATCATATCAGTTATGTAAAAAGTTATTGATATTTCGAGCAAACCTCACCGGGTATTTTGGCACATTTTTCCTCAATGAATAAATTACATGTTAATAAGCACCCCGAGATGATTGTTTATTAAGATCAATTGGTATCCTACGATATCTTAATGAGAAGTGACATGTCTGAATGCCATCCATTGTGGCATTGAGATGTATGACAAGTTTTGAGCGGGCCACAACAACAAAGAGTGAGTGAGTATGCGGGGAAGTGAGCAGCTGAACTAGTATTTTTTTCCAAGCTAGAAAATACAAGCAGGTACTTCTAAAACATCCTCTAATAGAATAGAAAGTTAGAAGAGACTGCTTCACTCTAGCAATAACAAGAACAAGTGCTTCCTAATTCACAGTCAACTTCAAGTAGCATAGTGTGCTGTGTTTTACACTAATGCTTTGATCAAAGGATGATGATGACCATGAGCTTTTACTGTTGGTGCAAAATTCTGTTTAATAGATATTGATATCAATTTGTCATAGTCAAACTCAATGTTAAATTAACCAAGGCTTCTAGCTAGATGAAATACACTTTTTCGAGATAGTATTCACCCCCATATGCAATGGAGCTAGCTGAGTAGGTCTTTGGGATACAAAGAAACTTCCCCCTATCTATATGTTCCTCTCACAACGATAAGATCCTAAGAGTCCCATACAGAAGAAGTTCGAGGGATTACAATTGTAGTATAATTCTCCTGATCACGCCAGTCAACGCATACCCAAGCATACCAATTTGTTACACATTTATAGAGGATATGCCTCTTCATGAAATGGTATTACCTTTTCACAAAACATCACCGTCAAGAGAAGATAGGCCTCTTCACAAATGAATAATTTCATTGAAAAAGGCACTAGTTAATTAATTAACTGAACCAACTCACACCTTTTCATGCGTAATAATTCAAATAATTCTTAGTTACAAGCACATTATCATATTTCCATTTTTATGGAAATAATCTCCAATGGTCGCCCACTATGTCCATAACAAATGGCGTTTCGAATTTTGGAGGTCATATGCATAAATGGTGCTGTCTTGTGAGTGAAATCATGTCTTAGTGACCTATCTATCAAACGATTAAGATAACAAGGTATGCTATTTTTGAACTAGCTATGCTCTCTGACCGTTTGCATGCAATCCACACAAACTATATCCATATCATAAGCACTCTAGAGCCAAACCCAAGCTCAATAGAAGTGGCCACATTTCACACTTCCTCATTAGTTAACCCATGAAGTATTAATTGAAACATTTAAATATAAGAAAGATGTCACAACATTGATTAAGTACAAGTAACTAAATCAAGCATTTATTTCTATCCCCACTCAAATATTCTCCATTAAGGTTCATTAAGAACAAAAACTCACCCTCCCTTTGAATATATGGGTGATTTAACACCCCATTTGGATGGTAATTATCAACGTGAGTACTAAGAAGACATATAGATGGTCTACTTTGATTAATTAAACTTAGGTCTCGATCTTTTCTATGAGGGTTAAGTTGAGGTTCCACATGAGTCATTTATTGAGGGCTTTACACAATCCTTACAAAAGTCGCAAGATGCATTGCTTCACTGGTTCAAAGCATAGTCTATCATGTTATCTTCATCATTCGATGAATGGGTCTCTAAGATAAGGGAATCACAACACACCTCTATTTATACACAAGACCTCCGGAAATTTTGAAACACTATTTGTAATGGAAATGTTGGGGGATTCTTGGAGTAATTTCTAGAAAAATGGAAATTCAACAAGCCAATGATGAAGTGGCATTTTTTTATCAAATGAAGAGGCTTGCTGTAATAATTATTTTTGAAGAGACATTGTTAATGTAGAGTTATTAAAATAACATGGTGTCTCTTCGGTAAGTGTCCCTTCATAAAAAGGGTTCACCTTGTTGTAAATAGGCATGCATTTGTCTATAAATACTTGACATAGGTGGAAGCAGCATGCATTGGTTGGCGTAATCAAGAGAGTCATACTAGAACCATGACCCCTAGAATATCATTACTCAAACATTATCATTTTTTACTTTTTGTTTTTTATATCAAGGTACCTTTTACTGTTTAATCTTTCAACCTTATTAGGTTTATGATCTATTCATTTGGTTTTACCTACGAAACATCATTTATTGCTTTGGGTGAAATTTAAAATCTTAATTGTATTATTAAAAAATAGTTTTCATATTGTTGAAAAAATTTTACAATTTTATTACTAGTTCATTCAAATTTTTCTTAACTTAGAGTCGTTGGAAAATGTTAAAACACACCTTAAACCCTCACCTTAAACTATTGCTTCAAATCCTAAGTCCTTTATCCTACACTTGAAATGGTAAATTCCAAACCCTAAATCATAGGATTGGAACCGTAAGATCCTAATTGTTGACAGTCGAATTGTAGAGTTCAACATTAACCATAATTCCTAAAATGTTAAAACATAAAGGTCATGATAGACATTCTGTTCCCTACTTATAAATGTCATAACCAATATGAGATTAAGTAACTTTTAAGCAATTTGTTGGTCTAATAGCACAACCATATAGTATTCTAACTATAATAATGAAAAGTGGGAAATTAATGATGTTGTCTAGCTCGTCTTTTCTTTTGTTGTTAAACCTTCTCCTTCAGATAAGACTGCCACCTAACTAATTCTTATATTTGTTGTTAGTCTTTCTTATGTTGTTAACCCCCCTCCTTTTTTTAAGGGTTTCTTAGAAAGAGAAACCAATATAAAGAGTAATAAATAAAAGAACATAGTAAATAAAGGAAAAATTAAAAAATTAGGCAAGTTAGGGTTTTGCAATAGGGTTTATCATGAAAACAAACATGATATAAGATCCTAAGGTTTACAATTTTACATTTAGGGTCCATGGTTTAGATTTGAGTTCTAAGAATACAACCAAGAATGAGGGTTTATGTGTAAACCCTATTATTAAAATCAAGAAAGCAATATTCTATAGGAGCAAAGATTGCTTATGATAACCTGGGTTAACTAAATACTATATGTAGTTAAACCTTTGATCTATATTCTTTTGGACTTGTCTCATCTTTCTTTCAGGTATGCTCAAGTTTTCTATCATCGAAAACATCAAAATCAAATGTAAAGTAGGAAAGGATACAAAAACACTAACTTATGCACCAAAAAAAACGTAAGGAACAAAGGCTAACACTAAAATACTCTACAAATGTGGCAACAACTAACAACTAGTTCAACTTACGCTCTATCAAATTAATTTCAATTAAGTGTGAGTGCAATTGAACCAAATAGTCAGCTGTGTGAAATTCGTTGATTAAAAATATTTTAAACTCCTAACCCTAAACCCTAATGCTTTTGATACTTGAAAATTCTGTTCAACCATAAACACTAAACCCTAACCCCTAAAATTGAACCTAAACTTACATGATGTTTGCAAGTAGAATCCAAAATATCTATTATGATAGAAACGAATAGGATGCAAAATTCTAAAGTTTGTGATGTAAAATTTAGGCTTACGGTTTTGGGTTGAATCCTATGATTTTGTATCAAAAATTAGGGTTTAGAATTTGACTTTTGTGGTTCAAGGTTTGGGGTTTGGCGTTAAGGTTTAGTGTATTGTAAGATATAGACAATGACTCTAGTATTAGTTTGATGACACTCACGTTTTTATTTATGGTCCCATACACTCCCTTTATATTTCATGGTGTAATGCGTTACAAATAGTGAATTTTCCATGGCCTTTAAAATCTTAATTGGATACAATTTGAATTAAAAAAATAAATATGTTAACCTTGTCTTCATTAATGGTATTCCTAACTTAGGCTATCTTGTTTCTCATGTTAACTAATAAAACAGTGTCCCTTATGTCCAGACAATGATGACTTAATTCTATGAACTTAGATCTAGTTACATCTTAGCCCTAGTTCTTCGTATACCCTTGAGTCTTAGAGTTCATGCCTAAACAAAATGTTATACTATAAACCTTGGAGCTTTGTGAAGCATGTGGAGGACTCTTAATCACAAGATTGATTAAACTTCATCAACCATTAATGAAGAAGACCTTAAACCAACCTAGGCCTTGAATAACAAAGGAAAAAATAAGGAAAATTTTGTGGATTTTTTAATATGGAAGAAAAGCAAATAGAATGGATATGACTAAAATAGAGGCTAAAGCCACCACTCTGAAGCAAAGCATTAAGAATTGATCTAAAGAATTGACTCAATCACTATCCAAATACACAAGTACTTGAAATAAAGAGAGAGGTTTTGTGTTTGGGACATAAAAGTATTCTAGCTGGAGTTCACTAATTCTCAAAATCAAATCTATCTCTAATTGGATAGAAGGAAGAGGGTGATATGTTTACACTAAGTGTGACCTACTTTACACCCAGTGAAGTCAAGACATATGGAATTATTAGTTTTAATGTTTGAAATAAAATGAACTAAAAAACTAAAATTACTATTAAGCACTAATGTGTTTTTTTCTATCATTTATTGTCGACTCTTGAGTTTAGGAGTGTACATTTTTCTGTCAAAACCTGGACTAGGTCAAAAAACGGGTCGAGCCAGACCAGATCGATTCGGACCAAGTGTATTCAATACGTCCTCTATCCAAAAAATTCCCTGATTTCGTCCTTGATCTGCTCCAAACCTGTCCACCTGTCCGAACCAAAGACCAACTACTTTATAAAAAAATAAAATAAAAATAATTCTTGATTTGCTTCTTTGGTTTCGTCGTATGCTCAGTCGCGTTGCTTTTCATCGCTCCAAACTTGGGTCTCTATAATCCCTCTGTGAGCTTCAATATTTTACATTTGCAGCATGAGATAGGTCTTTAGTTTTCAATTTGTTATGAGTTTGAGACTTCATTTTGATTTTTTTGTTCAAAGATTACTATCAAGTGCCAACTCATGCTCTTTAGAATTAGCAAACAAAACTAACAATAGCATGATTTTGGCCAAAATGAATTGTGTCCAATAATTTTTGTTCCAACCACACTTGAAAATGAATTCGATCTACTTCGATTGGTGTCGGTCCTATCCGGCTCTTATTTGGTACGGTCTTTAGTCAGTCCCTTTCCCTTAATCAGTCTTCGGTCGCACTCAGTCCGAACCGTATTTGGACCGATGAACACTTCTACTTGAGTTCCTCCCTAACCCTCTGGTTAGATTCACTCTCTTCTCTCTTCCCTCTTTGACATATCCGCCCAAAAATCTTCTCCTCCCAGTCCCCATTGTCCTTCATCTTCCCTTGGCCTCTCCCCCCTTTCTTTTCCGTTTTTACCACTCCAGTGGGATTCTTTACTAATATAACAATGGCAAGGAACTTGACTTAGCATTGAGAAGATTAGCAACTACAAACAAAGGCTTTATTGCGGCAATGATTACGATCTCATTTGCACTCTTTGTTTCTATGTTCTCCCTAAATCTCCCATTTTCAAATGCGAAAATCTAGGTCATATTTGATTTGGGTATAATCCAAGTCTCTAGTTCATTTTGGCCCACTTTCCATCCTTTTTTGGGTTACAAATATTAGAATTTTTTATTTATAGTTTAGATCTAAAATTTTAAGTTTAGTCAAATCAAATCACAAATTTCAGATCTTACACACACAAAAAAATGAAAGATTTAGCACTTCAATTTTTAGTAACTGTAAATTTAATTTAAATGAGAAGTTTCTTGAAATATTGTTTATAGACTTGTAAATTATGTGCCAAAACTTGCTGCTAGTTGAGAGATCTACTGTTACAACTCTCTCACTATCTAACCCCTCTTTCTCATAGGACTGTATTGTTAATAGTGGTGGAGAATTAGAACTAAAAATAAAACAAAAGGAAAGAAATTACAGTGGAGAACTATCTTTTGAATGAATAAATATCGAAATGCTATGCTGTTGCTGTACTAATATTTTTCGTTACTAGAACGTTAACAATAGTGAAGTCCTAAGAACAACCTTGATCTTTTGGAAGACTAGAGAAAGGGTCAAAGATGGACAGAATAGTAATGTCAAATATAAAGACGATATCTGTTTGATAGGGAATAAAAGAATTAATTATTTGGCCTGATCCTATTGGTAGAGTACAATATTTAATGTTTACACTAAGTGTAAATGTAATTTTTCCCATAGAAGGAGGCTAATTTATAACCAAAAAAATCAGTACCCCCTTCCCTAAGCTATGAAAAATAAGCTAATAAAAAAGAGGCACTTAGGGGGATTAGAGAGTCTAATAGGATTCAAACACTTATCCTAACTAATAACATTCTAACAAGAATTTAAGCACACAGAAATTGAAATTAGAAGCTCTAGATTGGTGATGAGTTGTCCTAATTTTTCGTTGTCTCCAAACTTGATAATTGGATCCTGACCTTGACTTTTAAACAAGGTTCATGATGCATTGTGAATTCCATTTATCCAAATAAAGAAATGAAATGCATGTAGGTGAGCCCAATGGATGTTGAAGACCAATCTCTCCAAAGAAGAACCAAGAAAGAGAGAGAGAGAATTCTCAAATAAGAAAGCCTATAATCGAGTAGATTCTACACTTGTAATGGATAGCAAGTAGATAAATCAGCCCATCCTCTAACCCTCCAAAGCCTTACCACCAAGGATTAGATTAAAGGGAAGACTCCAATCACCACCCTCCTAAGAGAGATAAAGAATTTGAGATTTTGAGGAAAACTAAGTTTCAAGGTATCATATCATTCATCAAATTGGACATTTTATGGAGCTAATTGGGTCCATAAATATCCAATAAGAGGGAAAATCAGCTGTACATTAGTAGGGCAAGTGGGCCAATAGGAGGCTTACAAAATATCCGAGGAAAATAAATTAAGATGTTTAAGATAATTACAATCACTATGAGCTGTATTTTTTAATATTTATCCTCCATCTTTTAGAGAGTGTTGAGTAAGATCTACTCCTCCAAATGAGGTGATGCCACTTGTCAACCCTTTCCTTGTGTGTGAAGAATCATCTCATGTGAATTAATCTCCAAAATTACAGCCATGACCTCCTTAATTAATCCCATAATCAGAACCATGCATTTTCTAATCCTTGTCCGACCCTTGATTGGTATTTAGGCCCATAACTTCCTTAATACTTGGCCTTTAAGGGCGATTCAAGACTAGTTAGAAGATGGACATTCGGGTCTTTCTATCTATGTATAATTTGCAGAGATTGGAGCTCATTTGTCTGGTTAAATTTGAGCTAGAAATAAAGTAAAGTATTCTGTCCTGAAATTGAAAATGAGCCAATGAGATGGCTTTGGAAGGATTAAGTGGTTAACTCCTTATTTAGGGTTGCTGTTGGCCCAACCACCTATCCTAACCCTATTTGAACCTTCTTTAGGGCCCAAAGTCAATATTGACCTAAGAGGACCTAGTCCTTGACCTGGGGTTAATATTGGGCCTACTTGGTTCATGACTGTTATTAATGAGAGTAGGCCGAAGCTCTGGAGTTGCTCCGTATGAACCCTTCCCCTGTAAAGAGGATTCATCCTCAAATTTTCATCATGTTCTTTATTTTGTTCAAGGTAAGGAGTGAGATCCTCAACATTAAAGGCGGCGAATATTTATATATCTCCTGGAAGTTTAATCTTATAGGCATTCTCTCCCACCTTTTGTATCACCTTCTATAGATCATCTCTTATAGCCATGAGCTTGTTCTTCCTTCTTAAGGGGCACCTTTCCTTCCTTAAATGTAACCACACAGGATCACTTGGTTTGAACCCAAGGTGTGGGTGGTTCTTATTGGCCTTTTGCTTGTATTTCTCATTTACTTTTTCAATTTGTCCCCTCAGTTGCTCATGTAGCTTCTTCGTTTCTTTAGCTCTTGCTTCAGCCTCAAAACACACCGCTGATTCTTGAGGAATAAGTATAATACCAATGGGAGTAAGGGGATTAAGACCATATCACACTTCATAGGGAAAGTGAGAGGTAGCATAGGAAGGAGCCTTATTGTATGCGAATTCAGCATTAGTAAGCTCGACATCCTAATCCTTAAAAGTCTTACTCACCTACCCCTTGGAAAGGTTGTAAGAGTTCTATTTGTCACCTCCGTTTATCCATCAGCTTGACGATGACAAGTAGTTTTAAAAAGCAACTTAGTCCCCACGAGCCTCTATAGGGATCTTCAAAAGTGAGATAGAAATTTGGCATCCCTATCTGACATGATGGTTCTTGTAATACCATAGAGCCTCATAATTTCTTGAAAAAAGAGGTCCGCAATATGGGTAGGATCATCACTCATGTGGCATACAATGAAGTGGATCATCTTGGGGAATTGATCTCCTACTACGATGATAGGATCTTTACTCCGAGAGGTTCTTGGAAGGGCCACAATGAAGTCCATGCTACTGTCATCCCAAGGCCTTAAGGGGACTAGAAGAGGATTGTAGAGATCTTGATGGAAATGACTCTTAGCAATGTGACAAATTTTGTATCTTAAGATAACCTTATGAACATCTCCGCCAATAAAAATAATCCTTGAGCAACTCAAGAGTCACGTGAATGTGAAAATGATCAGATAAGACTCCTCCATGAGCCTCCTTGACAATCAAGTCTGTTAGAGGACTTTTATGGATGCAAAGCTTGTTTTCTTTGAAGAGGAAAACCATCTTATAGAGTGTAAGAGCCAAAGTTAGAAGGGTTCTCTACCACTTCCTTGAAGTCTTCATCCTCGTGGTATAGGGCTTTGATGGAATGAAATCCAAGAACCTTAGCTTTAAGGACCAAAAGGAGAGCATATCTCCCTGATAAGGCATTGGCCACAACATTCTCTTTCCCACTCTTATTCTTACAAGAGAAGGTGAAAGATTGAAGGAACTCAACCCATGTAGCATGTCTTGAGTTTAACTTATATTGACCATTGATATAGGATAATGCCTTGTGAACTGAATAGAGCACAAAGGGATTGGGCTTTCTTTTTTCGTGCATTCAATCAAAGGAGTCACAATAGAGCTAAAGTCTTTAATAAACCGATGGTAGAAAGAGGCCAATCCACGGAAGTTTCGCACTTCCATGATGGAGGTGGGAGTAGGCCAATTCTTGATAGCTTCAATTTTAGATTTCATCAACTTGAATTCCTTCACTGGATACAACATAGCCAAGAAAGGCAACTTGAGGAGTGAATAGTTCACACTTCTCAAGTTTGGCATTTAACTTTTGTTGTCATAATACTTGGAACACTTCAGAAAAATGCTCCATATGAGATGTTTCATTATGACTATACTCCAAAATATTGTTAAAATACACCACAACAAATTTTCTAATGAATGGCCTCAAGACCTCATTCATAAGCCTCATGAAAATGCTAAGAGTATTAGATATACCAAATGGCATCACAAGCCACTCATATAATCTATATTTGGTCTTAAACGTAGTTTTCTACTCATCTCCTTCTTTATTCTCATTTGGTGATAGCCACTCCAAAGGTCAATTTTGAAAAAGACCTTGGACCTATACAACTCATCAAGCATACCATCAAATCGAGGAATTAGGAATTGGTACATGATGGTGATGTTGTTTATGGGCCATAGAATCAACACACATATGCCAAGTGCCATCCTTCTTAGGCACCAAAAGGGCGGGAACTAAACATGGACTCAAGTTTTCCCTAATGTATTCATGATCAAGTAACTCTTAGACTTATCGCAGAAGTTCTTTTAACTCATTAGGATTGCACCTATGGGCTAGCTTCTTTGGTAAAGGACTACCCAATAAGAGATCAATTTGGTGCTCAATTCCTCTCAAAGGAGGGAGCCGTGAGACTAAATCATTGGGGAATACATAAACTTTTTCTAGAGTGAGTGAGATAAAGGATGCATGGGTTTCCCTCCCTCACTTGTATTTGATTCTACTATAAGTAAGGCAAATAAAGGCTTTATCTTACTAGTGGCTCTCTACACCCGTTTTTACTCATAAATAGGCTTTTCTCACTTTCATTCCCTGACTTAGATTTGAGGGGTTTAGGTGGAGGTAGCGGTGTCAAAGTTCAATCACGCTCCATGTACTTGAATGCATAAGTATTGGCATGTCCATCATAAATCACATGGTTGTCAAACAACCGTAGTCTACCAAAAAACCAAATGACATGCATCCATCAGAATAACATCATATAGTACTTCACCACAATATGGACCAACTACAGATGCAATAAGTGCTTGCAGGGAAATGGTTGCATCACTTCCTTGTTTGAGCCATTAAAGAGAATAAAGGGTGAAATGCACCTTGGTGGATAATTGAAGTTTGTCAATGAGTGTTGTGGAAGCTACATTGATACAACTTTCTCCATCTACGATGATCTCACACACCTTGTCTCTAATAGTGCAACAAGTATGGACAATTTGCTCCCTTTGGCTTGGATCACAAGGAGTCTCTTGGACATGGAGTGCTCTCCGAATCACTAAGAATTCACCTACATCTGGAGTGATCAAAGTTTGATCCTTATCCTCTGCTTCCTCGTCACTAATAGCTTCTTCAATTGTTTGAATTTCTTCTACCTCTCTAATGGTGGGAGTCCTTCGATTAGGATAATCCACTTGAAAGTGTCCATAACCATGACATTTGAAACACTTTTTACCATTTAATCTCTTTGGTGGTTCACTAGCAATCCATTTACCCTTTTAAAGAATTTTAACGGGTGTAGGGGTAGTGATAGCTTTGTTGGAGGCGGAGTAACCCTTGGGGATACTCGAAGGATGAATAGAGGAAGTGGTTTGAAAGGCTTTTCGAACCTTAAGTTGCTTCTCGACCTTGATAGCTAGGTGACATACATCATCAAAGGATAAGTAAGGTTGTAGATCAACCTTGTTAGCAAAGCCAGCAGATAATCCTTTAATGAACCTAGTAATCTTAAGTTTGGGTTCTTTATTCAAGTCAACCCACACCGAACGTACTCTTCTACCTTTAGATTCTCTTAGTTGAGAGAGGTAACCCTAAGGTAGAGTTCTTGTTTCTAAGAATGAGGTAGAAATCTCTTGTCCATATACTTCTTGAGACCAAGTCTTGATTTTGGATTTGGCTTCTCATGCCCTATTCTTCTTCAAATGCTCATGCCATAATGAAGCATGCCCCTTCATCTTAAGAATGGCCAACTTGAAGGCCTTTTCATAATTGTAATCTTTGAGTTCAAAGATCCTTTCACGGGCTTAAACCCAATCAAGATAGTTCTTTCAGTTAAGATTGTCATCAAATTCGGAAGCCTTAACTTTTGAGATCCCGAAGATCATCCATTCGATGTCTTAGTCTTCTTAGTCTTCCTTTCTCATCATCAAAGTCTTCATGGAAGGAAGAGTATTTTCTGTCAATAAGCAAAGCATTGTGCCCTCGTCAGTAAGGGTTTCGTGGAGTGAGTTTCCTTACTTGTGCGACCTCTTGAGTGAGCTTTCTTTTTTTCTCTTGAAGTTCTACAAGGGCCTTACCTATCTTATGGCCTTGCTCAAGAGGAATGTTTGTGGAGTGAGAAGGATTGCCCTCACTAGTCATAGTTGATAGAAAGGTGAAAGGAGGAAAAAGGAGAGGAAAACAGCGGAGGCACAGGCATGATGAAGGAGCACGAGTAGAAACACAGTGAAAAGGAATGGGGCACGATCGTGCTCTGTGAGACGGGGGGTCGGGCCAGATCTTTAAAACAAGATTTAAGAGTGCAGAAAAGGGGCACGGTCATGCTAGGCAGCATGGGGTGGCCTTGCCAAATCTATGGATCAAATTTTCAAAATGTAGGATTTGGCACAAGCGTGCCAAGTGGTATGGGGTGGCAGTGCCAAATTTCTGCTTACGTGTTTTTGGTCTTTTTGTGGAGTTTTATGGATGTGTTTGGATTGGGGTTTGTGTTTGCACTATGGCTAGGGTTCTTTGTAGACTAGATAGGAGATTTAAAGAGGAAGAACTAATGATAAAACAGTATAGAAAGGGGGAAACTTTAAGCAATTCTAACACAAGAATGGTTGGAATGGATGCTTATCAAGCAATAAGATCATTATGCTCTAATACCAAATGATGCACGTTGAATTCCAATTTATCCAAATAAAGGAATGGAATACATCTAGGTGAGACTAATGGATGTTGAAGACCAATCTCTTCAAAGAAGAACCAAGAAAGAGAGGGAGAGTTCCCAAATAAAAACATCTTCAATGGAGTAGATTCAACACTTGTAATAGGTAGTAAGTAGATAAATTAACCCACCTTCTAACCCTCTAAAGCCTTGGCACTAAGGATTAGATTAAAGGGAAGATTCAAATCACCACCTTCCTTAAAGAGATAAAGAATTTGAGATTTTGAGGAGAACCAAGCTTCAAGCTCTCATATCATTGATCAAATCTAAATTTTGATGGAGCTAATTGGGTCCATAACATTAGCTGTACATTAATGGGACAAGTGGGCCAATAGGGGGCCTACAAAATGTCCTAGGAAAATAAATCAAGATGCTTAAGATAATTACAATCACTATGAGATGTATTTTTCAGTATTTATCCTCCATTTTCTAGAGAGCCTTGAGCAGGCTCTACTACTCCAAATGAGGTGGCACCACTTGTCCACTCTTCCCTAGTGCATGACGAATCATCCTATGCTAATTAATCTCTAAAATTGCAGTCATAACTTCATCAATTAAGCCCATAATTAAAACCATGTATTTTCTAATTTTGGACTAACCCTTGCTCGGTGTTTAGCCTATAAGTTCCTTAATAATTTGTGTTTGTATACAATTTAAGACTTGTTAGAAAATAGACATTCAGGTCTTTCCATCCATGTATAATTTGCAAAAATTGGAGCTCATTTGCCTAGTTAAATTTGAGCTAAAAATGAAGTAAAGAATTATGCCCGGAAACTGAAAATGAGCTAATGAGGTGGTCTTGGGAGAACTAGGTGGTTAACTCCTTATTTAGGGCTGCTATTAGCCCAACCACCTTTCCTAATCCTACTTGGACCTTCTTAAGGGCCCCAAGTCAATATTGACCTAGGGGACCTAGTCCTTGATCTAGGGTCAATATTGTGAAAACTTGGTTCATAACCCTCACTAATAAGGGTATCCCAAGCTTAGGAGTTGCTCCCCATCAGTTTCACTAGTATTGACCACTATTGACCAAAGTTTAACTTTCTTAATCAAGGCTTGTTATACAAAATTAACACAATTTATCTATCTAATTTGGATCATGATGGTAGTCTCTCCATTTTGATACTCTTTCCTCCCTTTCATTGAGACTTGGGTGACATAAATTAGATGAAATAGAATAAATAACTTAATTAATCCAAAACTCATTATTGCAAAGTTGCAAAGGAAATTGGCCTTTAATACACATGCATCAAGTTTCTATCATGTACGTTTGTAACACAAATAGTTATGTGTCAAACCCAAAACCCTAAAAACCCTGCAAACCTAACCCTAAGCCTAAACCTTAAGCCACAAACACTAACCATAAATCTTTAAGGTTTAAAGTTCAATTTTAGTGGTTTAAGATTTAGTATTTATCGTTGAATCTAATTTTCAAACACCAAGAAATAGGGCTTAGAATTTAAGGCTTATTTTGCTACTTTTATTTCATAAGTCTAGTATTATGATTTATGCTTTAGTGGTTTAGAGTGTGAAACTTGAAGTTTACGGTCGAACCTAAAATTTCTAAGACCTCGAAGAGGTGAACCTTAAACCCTAAACTGTGGTATTTGTAGTTTAGGGTTGAACTGTAAGAACCAAAATCTCGATAGTTCTTTCGCATATAAGTTATGCTATTTTATTTTAGGACTTGGTCATTAGTGTTGGAGAGTTGAAGGCTTCGGTTTCGGGGTTAAAGTATGTTTTAATGTTTCCCGATTACTGCAATGTTGACTAGTATGGTCATGTATAATGAATATGAGTATCTCATAATGATTTTATGGTCCAATGTTGATAGTTGAGAAGAAGAGAAAGAAGAATCAATTTCAAACCATAATAGGCTTTTCTTTTCCTGTTTAGGTATTTCTTACATGTGTGTCCATGGATACATGTGTATGTGCGTGCGTGCGTGCATGTGTGTGCATACATACCTTCATATGTGTGTGTGCGTGCGC